>JAEAOA010002034.1:525000-673671 GCA_016746295.1 Potamilus streckersoni | reverse complement strand
CAAGTTGATAATACTTAACCAATAATTAATTTCCCTAGAATGCAAAATTAATATTCAAATGGAACGTACATTCTTGTGAATTAAATCACAAATAATCCTAAAAGTTATATCACAAGTCCAAACTTAAAGAGTGGGACGAAGGAATTACATTGGCATTATGAATGAATTCTATTTGCGTTCTGAACGAATTCCAATTGTAAATGTTCTAATGTGCTGTTAACCGTCTACATTAGTTATAACGTCATGCATTGGCTGTTCTGTTGGAATGTGTTTCTTATTTTGTTTTGGAAAAGAGAATGGACTTTTTCTCATTTGTCTTGACCCATTGCTACAGCCAATTTTTGTTTCAAAACTGATAGCTTCACGTTACACTCGCCTGTCAGCTTGTTCGTGCTTATATGGACCTAATTAACTGCATTAAGTAACTACTTCGTTAGATTCAACGACCTGGGTCTACATTCATTTTTCCGTAAATTTCAACAGCAACTAAAACAAAAATGTTCTTTCAAAACCAAGCGTCAGAGAACAGGAAGAAACTTCCAGTGATCTCCATATTGTCCGATCCTTCACATTAAAATGAAAACCGACCATTAATTTCTAAAACTTAATTCAAATTAAATAGTCAGTCTTTAAGTCTGAACAACCACTGCGCATTGCATTATTCCAAGCAGAAACAGTAGGACGGCCGGAAAGGAACAGATAAATAGTTAACTTGCTAACGGTCGGGATAGCAACAGAAATATAGCAAAGAAAATTCATGAACCAATGTGTGCGGACTTAACACCCTCCATTTATTCCAACAAGTCGTTCTCACGCCACTTACGCCGAGTTGGAATAGCTATAATCGAAATGATCTCCATATTCTAACGTCTCAACCACACTACATGTTTTTAGTTTCCACTACACATTCATTGAACTGGTCCAAACCACACTCTCAGTTGAACATAGGTAAGTCCATATTTCTGATTCTACCTACCTTCTCCAAACATAGTGAATCTCAGCTTTTTGTGGCAGTTTTCTAACCTTCTGAAGTATGCAAATTTGACATGTGACAACCTGATTATTCCTGGAGATTTAGACTGTCAATAGATTTATTTGATTTTTCATAGACTTGATGATAATGGTGTACAGTTTCAATGGTGGCCCATTAATAATAATAATAATAATAATAATAATAATAATAATAATAATAATAATAATAATAATAATAATAATAATGTCTTAGTACAGACCTAATCCTTAGAATCTTAACAATATTATATAATATACATAACATGCACAACGATAAAATTACACAAAAAAACAAATTAAAATGACATGGAACAAAAACATTTTGACAATAATTAAGGAAGTAAGCATTATTACTACTTTACGCCTGTTTTTCTAGTCCAAATAAGAAATTCGTTCTATCTGGGTTGGCCATGGAACGCGAAAGGACGTTGTTCATATGACTTTATTTTAGCAGTGGGAACAATATATATTAAAGTGGTGCAAGAGGGGAGTGAGTTTCAAGATGAGATATACACTTGGTGTGGTCAGACAGGTATATTTATAATGGAGTCAGTGAACATAGTGAACAGACTTTGTGCTTGAATATAGACTGGACTGTTAGCCAGTGAAAGTTAGTGAGCAGAGGAAAGTGTTCTCATTTGTTTGTACAATAAGAACAATATGAGAAGCCGCATTTTTGACTTTTTGAAGTGACAGAGATGGTTTTCTTACCAAAGAATTGATGACAGGAAGACTTATTGGCAAATGAGACTTTGCGACTCGAGAAATAATCATCAGATGTACCAGGAGCAATTTTGCAAAGGTTCCACCTTATGCAATCAGTGTTGCAAATATTATGAGTCGTCAAGGATTTTCTTTAATCTTGATCAACCTTCTAAGATGAACACAACCTACCAAATAGTTGTTGTTTATCTCTAGCAAAAATTCGACGCGTGAAGTCCCGTTTCTTTTCTGCAATTCCTAAACTTTTGTCGCATGTACCAACTCGTAATTCTTCAAGATACATTTCTTAAGCACATCCAGTTATCATTTTGTTGTACCGAGAATGAAGTGTAGTCTTCACAATCTTGGGCAATCAGTACAATTTGCATTTGTATATCTCTCTTTTATCTCACTTTTTCGTTTCAAAACTAAATACAGACTAATTAAACCCAAAGCTTGTTGATGGAAAAATGTTAATTACACCAAATACGGCTGCAACATGTTTTTGTTATTTCTTGAGTTCCATAAAAGTTTTAAATCCGAAATAGCATAAGGTGATTATCAAGGCTGTCTTTAACTCAAACGCATTTGTTTGCTTCCTAATAAGACAATGAGCAGGTACATGCCAAACATCAATCACGGACAAAGTTCTAGCACATCAGAAAATCTTTAAAATGCATAATAATACATGTTTAAATGTAGTAGTTGATCAGTTGCTGCATTTATTTAGTGAAACTTAAGCTCCTATAAAGGCTGCTTAAACGGTTGTATCTACATTTGATAAATAAAATTGTATCAAATTTTGCACATTTATTAAAACTGATTATCTTAATTATCAAATGTTCTTTTTACAATTTACAATCAACTTAAAATAATTTACAATGCATTCCCTTAATGTGATTTATATTCGTCTTTTTCAAAACATTTCAAACTATGCATCGAGCAGTGTTATGCAGGCACCGTCGTGCTACTCAGTATTTCATCGAGTCCATTAACAGTGCATGCACATTCCGGGGGTACAGATGTAAAAGCTATGAAGATTTCAGGGTACTTAATATTAGTCATGCTTCGTAAATAATTAAAAGAATCGAAAGATGTAACTCGCCGTCTATGTATGTATGTATGTATGTATGTATGTATGTATGTATGTATGTATGTATGTATGTATGTATGTATGTATGTATGTATGTATGTATGTATGTATGTATGTATGTATGTATGTATGTATGTATGTATGTATGTATGTATGTATGTATGTATGCATGCATGCATGCATGCATGCATGCATGTATGTATGTATGTATGCATGCATGAATGAGTTTAGAGTCAAAACGGCAGAGGAAATATATATAGCTATATTTATCTCAACATATTTTCTTCTCAAAGATATTTTATGCTTGAAACATTTTTATCCCAGCAAGGAGACTGCATGCCATGTAAAGAATGGGGATGTGGCTACATGGGTTTCCATGCCGACCGAGTTAAGCCACCTGCAGAAACCACCAACGTGAAATACTTCCTGAAAACTGGCCATTCCACACCATTTTGCAGTAAGAGTCAATATATTCTTTTAAATACCTTTAAGAAAATGATAATAATGATTATAAGGTGAATATGATCTAAGAACGCGTTCTTTCCACTGTAAATTAAAGACATTTCACACAGATTTTAAGATCTCTCTCTCTTTTTCTCTGTGTGGCTTTCCAACACAGGTTTCACACTAAGTATCAATAACTACAATCAACCATAGTATAATAAGAACACCGTTGCAGAAACAGGTAATTATTTGCATTTATTGATTGAATTATGTGAAGTCATTAGGTGTACATGAAATAATGAACTAATGATGGGAACAAAATTGAAGTCATCGTTTGATATGATTGGGAAATATATGTCTTTGTTATTGTATGTTCCACATGATAAACGTTAAGAATAGAGAAAGAGAGAGAGAGAGAGAGAGAGAGAGAGAGAGAGAGAGAGAGAGAGAGAGAGAGAGAGAGAGACCGACAGACAGACAGACAGACAGACAGACAGAGCTTAGTTTCATAATGGACGAAGACTTCAAGCAATTTGGTAGATGATGTAAAGGTTGCTATACAGTTTCATGCAATTAGGCAATAAAAAAACTTTCACCTATGCCTAAAATGAAATTATCAACGAGGAAATGAAATTCACTTTTGATAAATGTTTGTAAAGTTACATGTTTAAACTTTAGAAAAGAGAAAACTAATTTAAACTCTCTGAATGATTGTTGAAACTTAAATTTAATTAGGTTATGGTGATTACATTTATATGAGTATTAAAAAGAATACTATGTTTTATTTACTTCTGTAGGTCACAACTACCAGATCAATATCTTGTTCGGAATCGTATCGGCTTCACCAATGGAGAAAGGGAAAGTACAGATGAATTTAATCGGGTCAAGAGGACAGCTAGGAGAAATAGCCCTCACTAATAAGTCTGTATCGCTAATATTCCTTCGGTGATATTAGTTCTATTTCATTTCTTCCATCTTTTTCTCAATGTTTTATATTTGAATCTCAATATCAATATTAGAATTAATTTTAATTGTAAATAAGACGGCTTTTAATGCTTAAATTGATACTGCAATTTGTAAACTTCAACCTTTAAAACATTGAAAAATGTCATAAGCTCTAAATGGGTAGTCACTGTGGTCATTGATTCAAACAAACAGTAATAAAAATGGGAGGGGAACGTTACAAACATAAGTTTGAGAAAACGTTTTAAGCATTATTGAGTGTGTGACAAACAAACATGGATAATGTATGTATTGCTTTCACATTAGACACTGTTGTTGACCATAAAATATCCATTGACAAGATTTTCTAAGGCAAAGATTATCAAAAATAAAAATGTGGGTTCCTTTTTTTACTTTTCTTGTGCTCCTAATATAATAATATAATCAGGATTCATAATTCATGTCGGGGATTCTCAAATAATATATATATATATATATATATATATATATATATATATATATATATATATATATATATATATATATATATATATATATATATATATTAGGTATTCAAGGGATGTCCTCTGCACATCACCCTGAAAGTCAGGAGTTTTGTAAATAGTTCGTCAGATTTAGCAAATATGATACAACCATATTGGTTTGAATGGGATGCGGATGATTTTAATATTGTTTGCTGTTAGGAACTCATCTGAATTATCATTAGATCTTTGTCCCTTGGAACATGTTTCTTTTGACTATTGAAATTATTAAAAAATAATTTACTCAATCAAAAACTGAAATTCTTTTATAACAGAAATACAAAGGAATTGAATTCTCATCCTAAAGAGAGAGATAGTTTTGTCTCGCTCAAAATCCTTGTCAAGCTAAGTATTTTAGTAATTTAATATATGTGCTGAAACCAAGTAATTTATAAATTAATTAACCCTAAATATAAAATTAGAGAGATTACAACAATAAAAATTAATATCGAGTTTATAAATTCCCAAAATTGTATCTTAAAGTGTAATTTCACATTAATATGGAAAATGCCCAAGAATATTCCGATTGAAAGTTATAATGTATTTATGTGCTAACATACTTGTAAAACTGAATAATTACAGTTCACAATCCAAAACGTTTACATGAAGGTAATACCGTGAAAGTAGAATATCATTGAAGTCCTTGAGAGTTTCACACAATCCAACAGAATTATTCTAATTTTATGTCCTTTAATAACTTCACATAATCTGATAGATATTGACTGTGTAAATTAAATATTTTCCATTCTGATATGACAACGAACAATTATAACTAAATAACGTTTTCCCCTCTTTCTGACAAAACTTGCATAATTTAGAAAAACGAAGTGTTTTAATTTGTTTATAAAACATATTTATGCGCATATTTACAAACGAAAATTATACACACACACATATATATATATATATATATATATATATATATATATATATATATATATATATATATATATATATATATATATATATACACACTAATGCAGTATAAGCCAGCTACTGAATTAAGGAATTAAAATATAAATTTTACAAAACCAAGTGACTTAAATAAAGTTCTATTACGAATTGTATAGATGATAGCGATATCCGTAACACCTTCTAAAGTTAAAAAAGCAAGTGACTTAAATTATATCACCAGTACTCCTAGGAGGCTGAAACAGAAACAACTTGTCATATAAATATGTTAAAGGAGTATGTTGATAGAGATTACCCTATTATTCATTCAATCAGTTTAGTTGTACCCGTCCCACAGAATGATTTAAACAATGGCTTTCAATCGAACGTTAGTTTATTTTGTCTTACCATTCTAAGTAATTCAGAAATATTATAGAATATGGATCAGAACCGCTCACAACTACAGCCACAAGACAAGACTAAAATGAAATTGATGTTATGTGAATAGAAGCAACTCTTTCCAAATATTCGAATCTGAAGCAAATAAAATCTTCTATGATGTTGAGATTGTAAATTCTACACCTATGAAAAAAACGTTGTTGTTGTAGTTGTTGTAGGGTTTAACGCCATTTTTCAGCATAAGATAGGCTTTACATGGCGGCCAGTATTATATGTGGAGGAAGAACCCTGGAAAAAACCCTGGGAAGAACAACCGACCTACGAGAAGCTATTGGCAGGCTTTATCACTTACCCTTGTTAGCCGAGTCTGGACTCGAACTCACGCAGACAGAGGTGAGATGGCAGTGATCCGTAACGGTCAGCGCTTTAGACCACTTAGCCACTCGTCAATACATGATGATTCATTTCAAAACAGGAATGTTTGATGAGGGAAATTCAGTATTTACTGGAAAATAATTTTATTGACAAAAGTAAATATAATTGTAGTTTGCCATGTATTTTGCTGAAATAATACTTTCCGCATGTGTACTGACTACATAAAAGCGAACAGTGTCACTAAAATATATTCATTTCCAATACAAATAGTTAATAACTGAATTCAAAAAGCTATATTTGTCACGAAATTAGACCCTTTGAGAGGATTTTGGCAAATCACGCTCACAGAATGAGCAAAGGAAATTTCGGCATTTTCAAACTTCACATGGACTGTGTCAACATAAAGTGTTAACACAGTTTTTTCAACATTCCAGAATTTAATAAATGTAATGTGATCTGGTATAAAAGGCTGTGATGTGTAAGTCGATGACGTCATTATATGTAACGATACCTGGTAAGATCACATGGAGACCATTTAAATTGGAAATTTGAAAATTGATTTCGGCATAAGTGACTTTTGACGTCCTTGTGATATATTTTTAGAACAAACGATATCGTTTGTGGGTAAGGCTGGTTTTTAAAAAATTTTCCTCAGCTGTTTTTATAATTCCTGCACCGCTGTCCAATTAGTTTAAGTGTAAGTGGACCATGTTGTGTTGGTCTGACAAATATCGGGAAGATTGTGATAAATTAAAGGTTATACCTAAGAGTATACAAGTTCTTTTAGCTCCTTCCCCAAGTATTGTATTCAGTGATCACAATTATTTTACTTTGATCGACAAAATGAAAAACACAAATCAGAATTTTTTTGAGACTGAGTTACAACATTGATATTAGGCATATATATATATATATATATATATATATATATATATATATATATATATATATATATATATATATATATATTTATATAAAATCGCAGATACACTTTCACGGGTTAATATGACTTTATTCTGTATATATTTTGTTATACATAACAAATTTTCCTGTGAAATTTTATCTGTTTGACTAATACTTAAACGAAAGCTTTCTTATATAAATCTTTCCTTTCTGCAAGGGAATCTGTTATGAATATATTCGGTTTCCACTTTTATATGTCTCTGTAAAAAAATGTTTACAATTTTTAAAATTAATCCTAATAATGAAGCTTCTTCCATTTTTTTCAATGGTTTACTCAGTTCGGTTCTGTTGTAACGTTGGATATTGAGACATAGATCCGATAGATAGTTTTCCGACATGGGTCAAGTTGGAAAATATCGCACTGCTAAGCCATATGAGTGTATATAAAAGAGAGTTGATGAACTAATTAATTCTTTTTCCGTATGTTTTAGTTTCAATATGTATATGCATATGTCTTTCTTGTTGTGCTTAGATGGAAGTTTTAAGGAAACATTTGTTTGGATTATGTATTGTATTAATAAAAATGATAATATTTCTGTCTGGACTAATATATTATTTTGGGACTGTTGCGAATTTATCCAAAGGAGGTCTGGACAATTACCATTTTGACAATCAAAACTGTTCTAACATCAGCACATTGGTAGACATTCGCTTCATTTTAACTTTTGTATAACTTTTTAGGATTATGTTTGATTCAATTCATAACACTAAATGTTCCTCTTAAATGTTTACTTTATAACTTAAAAGAATTAAATTACATAACTTTTCAAAAAAACTTGTTTCTTTCGCCTCTTTCTGAAATTAAGACAATAAAGTAGCATTGCTGAAGAGACCCATTCATCTGAAAGGAAACATATGGTTGAAAAGCTTTCCGATATTCGTGATAAAATGGTAGATAAAGCAGTAGTAATGACGTGGGAGTCAAAATGGAAAGGTGTTATGGCTTTGTACTTTTTTGCGGAAATTGTGATAATGTCAAAATGTTTTCCTCTCGAAAGAAAATATTATTTAAAAGAATAAATGCAATGAAAGTGAATCTCAATTTCTTATTCAGAAAATCTAATATAGAGCCTGGTAAGATGTATGGGTTTGTCGTGACTTCCAAAATTGATCTTGGCAGAGTGAACAAGGTCAGAGTGAGTTGGTACCCGGGTTTCAAGCCTACAACGTCTCAACGCAGCATCTATATCGTGAAATTGGCAATGGTCAAAGGAGAGACCTCTAAAATGTAAGATATATGTTTGCACTTCAGAAGAAACTTTACGCGTATTCGATGGATCTTCTTTGTAATAGAAACCTTATTGATTAGTTTCCTGTCATGACTTGTTAAAATATTTAATATTGTTAATGACAAATTGACAGGTGAAATCGTTGTAGAAACATATTGGAGCTGGAACAACCCTCTTGGATTGTCATTCCCAATAGGAACAGTTCGAAAATAGTGGTGAAACCATTACACTAAGAAGGCCCATTTTGTTTTTACTACCTTATGTTTTTGTGGTGGTCTCAAATTTAGTGTAGTCCTTGTTTTTCAAGAAAGAGTCGCGGTATTGATAACGAGTGAGACCAACGGAGATAATTGTATGCCTTACTCATGCTTCATACAAGCCCATATTGTGATATTTCTAAATCTTTGCATAGATTATTAATTTTCACGGTAATTTAACTTTCAACACACTTTACTTTGTTTAGAACAGGATACAACCATTATTGTCAATTGTCCTTTGATCAAATCGTGCTTTCTTTATCTTATTTTATTCAATTATTATTTGTTATGTCTGGAATATGTGTAGGAAAAATATGAATATTGTCAAAGTCCTGCATGTGTTCGTTTGATATTTTGTATTCTTGTCGATAAATGTGATGAATTTGCGCGAACATTCGAGAATATTTCTAAGATAAAATCAATATTGTAACAATTTGTTTCAAATCAACTTACAACTTTCTAGAATTGTTTTACAAATCTTTATACTAACCAGTCATCACATCTATTTCTAAACAGTACGCTCGAAAGTCCAAGCTTTTTTATTTCGAAGATTGTGGCTTCAAAGCAGTTAGAAGTTTGTTCCCTACTTCGAATTAGTATACAGCAGTGAATTGCGATCCAACACGAACTGTTTTCTTCTGAACTATCAGTATTTCGTCATATAAAAAGATCATATAGTGACATTAGGTTAGTTGCAACATATGTGTTGTAATTTGATAGAACTTGTGAATAGATTTTAAGTTTAAACTTGTTCTTAAATTTTCTGCTTCATCATTCCAGTGTCAATTTCTTAACCCACAATGAAACGATTGAAGCAGGCCATACCCAGTATTTTACAGCGAAGCGCTTCTGAGTTTACGATATCGACCTTCCATATTTCAATTTGGGAATAGATTGTTACTATGTACGTTTAATGTTTCTTTCGTCGTGGATTTTGTTATTGTTATTGAAGTTGTGTGTGTTCATCATCGCATTATATTTATATTGTTCTTCTTCTTTTAGCGCCTACTAGCGATCCCCACTTTGTCCCATTTATTGTATTTGATATTTTCCTGTCTCCTGGTTTCGATTTAAATATTTATAATTTGTCATAAAAAGTAGCACATGTAGTACCTGAATGCTATTATAGTTTTGTCCTACTTGTGTAATATATATCAAAGCAATTCCTCCTACATTTTACCTTAGTTAGGTGGCATTAGGTATTAGCTGCAGTGTTGTAGAGAAGCGTGAAAACACACATTATAGCAGAAAATAAAAAACATGCATTAGCACTGTGAGGCTCATTATCTCTGAAGTTAGGTGACTTGAACTTTTGCTTACCTACTAAACATTTCTGAACAAGGAATTCGTTATATAACGATCTATTAACTCCTCAGCGAACGGTTTCGTCAAATCATTCAAAGCTGTATCCATTTTTGAGCAAGGTAGGGTGCGCCATCTCAACAGTTGCCCAAAACAGGTCGAACATGAACTCTTTAGCAGATATTCAGAGTTATGTCCCTTGTTTACAGCTGAGAAGCACCTATTTTTGGAAAATTGCAAAGCATTGTCAATTTATTATTTTTAGATTCCTCCTTCATATGTAGCATTACACACATTTGGTGGTGAATGTATTGTTTCATTTATTTCAAGTTTTCTCATTCAAAGAATCTGTATTATCTTATTTTATTGTTTTAATTGTGAAATATAATGTGTTGTGCATTGTTTCAACCTCTATGTTAATTTTTTATTTTATTTGTAATTTTATGTTGGATTTTATGTTGTGAACGGTTTCAATTAATCTTCTATGATACATTTAAGACATAAAATAATTTCCAAGTCACAAGAGTATGAAGCTGATCAGCCCTAATTAGTATCAATAAGTTAATGTATAATTTTATGTCCGGAATGTGTAATTTGTCCCTTTAATAAAGACTGACCGCACCTGCGGACATTGAAGTTTTGTTCTATCATTTTCACAGATATTTTCGTATCCTATTTTCCGCTCGCATGCCAACAATGTAACACTATTGTGCATCATCATGTAGATGCACTTACTTAGTCACTGAGACGTAGAAGCAAGCTTCTTTTGATTGCAGGTTTCCCGCCAATATACAGTATGAACCTCATGACTTGCGTGATGAAGAAAAGTTTTGCCAGTTATGGATTGTATCTATTTAAATTATTTAGATTATCTAAACATAACAAAAAACACAATCGCACACGGATTTTAGCATATCAAACAAGAATACGAAAGAGGAACGAATCCGAAATAGAAATGTATCTGATTGCTCCGCTCTCTACCGAAATATACCTTCATCACTCTATTACAACTATCTCACAATATACCTCATGTTACAGATCCTACTACTCAATCTAAAATTTCATAATGCTTATTTATCTGGACTAACGCATCCAATATGAAATAACATGACTGACATGCCCAAAGGGAAACAACCCCAAACTCCTAAACAGGTCTTAATAATAGTATTATTAATAGTCGTAAACACATATGTCAGCAAATATTCATAGATCATACGCATGTCATCTTTAATATCTGAAAATACTATAAATGATCATTGCAATTTGCAGTCATGAATAAAAGCTACACATCCAATAGACACAATGATGAAACAAATTTTACACAAAAGAAAGATTTACGTTAATTATTTATTTTAGATGATAGCTGTAATTCAAAACTTAAAGATATGGTATTTAATGATAACTAATACAGGCCGAAATTTGTATATTTTGTTTATGATTTAATTGTTAGTCCTTTAATGTTTACTTATATTTAGATATCAAATGTATAATAAGGTCAACATAATGAAGATAAAGCATAAAACCGAGAAGACGACTCCAGTCACCTTTTCCAGAATCAAGATTAACAATGCCAACTAAAGCAACAAAATAATTATCAGTTATAATCGTATCTACTCAATAAGCAAAAATAACATCTTAATTTGTAATGATTTTATCGTATTTTGTCCTATATGAACCGAGTGAATATTTGAGCCAGTTTTCACATTAAAGTTATTTTCATCCCTCGACTAAACGCCTCTCCTTCATATTCAAGTGCTTGTGTGCGTGCGTGTGTGTGTGTCAGAGATAGATTGCTTTCAAAGGAATTACCTCATGAAACTTTGTCGATGCAAATATTACGGTCATAAAGTATTGTTTTTTGGTACCAGACCGACACAGGCAGATGAGCCTCAGGCATCTTCTGATTGGGTTTTCCTACCATTTGACATGTGTGAAAAAATCTAAAGTATCTGCTAACGTCATTGTTGATTTCCCGTCGTTAAAAGGGACCCAAGATCTTGAGATCTGTCCTTTTGATACCTAAATAACCAACCAAACGTGTTACATGGGCTAAACTAAGAATTTCTTATCTAAACAATTTGAGAACTACAATGTGATGGCTCACAGCACGTACCTCAGGTGGTCTCTATTTTCACAAAAGAGATTTACTTTAATATAAAGCAAGAATAACAAACATACAGGTACTTTTGTGGTTTCAATTACGCTAATAACCCTCTGGAACAAAGACAGGAGATATTATGATCATTTTCCTATTCGACGACAAGTGATTATCATTTGTCACCCTGATTATAATAAAGAGGATCATTGAGATCTATATTTATTGACTTATCCAAACAAGAAGTAAATGTAACCCAATAAAAACCTGACAATACATGTGTCATCAACAGGAATGCTGTCCCGATCAATATCATTCTCAAGAGCTTTATTTGCCATAGCTCTCGTAACTGCACAAGCTGGATTTTAAATCATGGATTTTTTCAATAGGATAGACTTTCTGATCCAAACAAGGCTTGTCAGTTACAAGTGCATTAACCACAACTGCATCTTCAGAGGAGTAAAAATGAATAACCTTGAGACGAATTTGACTGTCACAGGTCCTGAGACAAAGTCTGATCACAAAGTTACACAATCGAGAGAAACATGAAAAGCTGCATTTTACTCCTTGAATAAGAACACTCTCATTAGAAGCAAACGTTTTAGTAAATGTTTAAGTACTTGATAATAAGAATCTCTGCGAAGCTCTAGTGTCACTCATAATTTTAATAGTTATAGGATTAGCCAAATCACCCAAGGTGAGAATGAAGCACTGAACAACAATGGTTCATCATTCTCGATAATAAAATTACATTGTGATTTGTTTGATTCAACAAGTGTATTGCTTTCAATACATGACCATGACCTCTTAGAAATAAAAGCATTTGATCAGTCTTATCTCAAATAATTTTTCTAAACGTTGTGCAATAATGAGATTTGAAAGTGCTCATATTAGACTCAAATAGTTTGTCAGCAGACTGCAGAGTGAAAAGTGTATTGACAATTGAAACTTTATGAGCTAAGGAATAATTGTCAGCTAACCGAGTCGCATCTTTTAAAGTTTCTATCTTGTGTTTATCAACGTCACTATGGACACAACTCTCAAACTCTTCGACTATTATGAGTTGTCTGAGGATTTCTTAACCTTAACTAACTTTTTTTGCTAAGAACAACCTATCGAATAACTGCTCTTTCTCTGGTGCAATTTCGACATTTAATTTGTTAGGTTTATTTTTTTTTAGTTCTACAACTTTTGTCGTTAAGCCTCAGGTACTAACTCGTAGCCGTTCAATATACATGGCTTAACAAAATCATAATCAGCATTTTGTCATGATACTAGGGTAGTGCAGATGTCACAAGCTTTGCCAAGAAGTGCACATTATTATAAAATAGGCCAATTCTCTCTTTGCCATTTCAAATTTTTAGCAGTTTGTTTTCAAAATAAGGAAAATATGTATCTATGTTTTTGTTCCGTTAAAGAGAGTACTAGCATAATATTCTTTGTACCATCAAAACTTTATCTTTGGTGTAAAGTGGGGGGAGTCTTTTCCACGTAACAGCTCCTATCCTTTAAATATAAATTGAAATTCCCTTTCTCTATTTCATTATTAATTGGCAATTGCATTAGACTATTATTTCTCTTTATGTTTCTTTCCTATGACATTCGTTTCCCCTTCTTCTCTTTCTGTAACTACATTTGCTATGACCTTTCTTTTTTCTTCAAGCTCAAGCCTTCATAGCATTGTTTTATTCCTGTATAATAATTTCAATTCCATAACTAACAATTTATAAATAGATTTAGACTTAATCAAACCCAAAACACTTTTATTCAAAACAAACTCTTTTCTACCAAAGCCTGCACCAAAGTATTTATTCTTGCTTCGTTAAAGAAGTCTAGGCCTCAGAAAGATCATATTCTCCGGCAAGCTATAGCAATTCATCCTTTTGCAAGGACTCCAACCATACCTGGATAGGATTTAAAATAAAGTTCTTCTCTTTAGATGAGATTTTTAAAGCTTACTCGTGTCAATATAAATTTCTAAGATATTACATAAATTCTTGGACTTAGAAAATTCAAAGCAAATTGAATTTAAATTTCACAAATTATCTTCTGAAATATTTTATAGAAATTCGTATCATATAGTCAAGTGCTCAATTTTCTATTACGACTATGTGGTCATAAAATAAGTAATATACATTATGAAAAGCAACAAGCTTTGCAAAATTCAAAATATAATTTATTTCCATGAAAAACATGGAGAAAAATTAAAAAGGGTGTCATGGAAATGTATTTATTTATAACATATTTATTTGTTGTTGCTCGACGATATAGTTCAATCAATTTTTCTTTTGTTACATCACCACATTGTTCGTTTGCGATATATCTAACATCAACATTGTCAAGTCTTGGAAATAATATAAAACAACCAGTATTTCGCCTAATAAATCTGTCAACATTATAATATCCCTGAAAGAAATATATAGAATTATATTTTTTATTTCACGATAGTGAACAATACGATCTGATTTTTTTCACATCATATGGAATATCATCAAAAACAACTATCTTGTGTTGAGACGAATTAAGTTGATTTAACCGAAAAAGTTCTTCTGGTTGTCTGATAATACAAAAAAATCTCGCCAGCCTCAAGATCAACACTAAGTTTGTCATAATTGCTAAGTAATTCGTACGTATCTTATTGTGGATTGTGTACATATAAACGCGATCATAGTTAAAATTATCTCCGAGGAGTAAATTCATAAGCAAATTTGTTTTTCCCGATTCAGTTCTTCTACCAATAAGATAATGACAATCTGGAAGCTCATTGCTATGTTTATGTTTAACCAACTGCTCTGTAACAAAATTTAATATCGACGATTTTGCCATTATTGTTATATAATTTTGTTATATAATTTTGTCAAATAATAAATAAATATTGAGCTATTATTCAAAATTTGGAACATACATAGTGGTTTCATCGTCTTCTCAGTAAGGTGACTTGTCCAAATATACAACTCTTGATTACCTCAAAAATGAAATTATTAATTTATTAAATATCACTAGTGCTGATCAAAATGAGGTTGTTATTTTTCAAGAAAAAGAAGGACGATTAAAGACTACTTATCTACAACTGTCAAATGTACGTATACGAACTCCCACTGCAATTATTATTAATATAGTTACTTTTGCTGATCAAGGTAAAATACAAGATTCCGGTAAGCCAGTTAATGATTATGTAAAGAAAGCTGGTGATGTATTTACTGGTAACATTATTATAAGCAATAATAAAATTACATACATTGGAAACCCAGTCGCAGAATTAGATGCAGGAACAAAAAATATATGTCGATGATCAAGAATCTAAGAACGTGTTAGTGCGCAGTGGTATCATGCGTGCATTTCTAAATATGAACAATAATGGTATTAAGAAACTCAGAACACCATAAACAGATTTTGAACTGCAAATGAAAAACATGTCGACGATAAGGAAATTGCAAATAATAACTTCGTTAACAACAATCAATAATGGAATTGCTGCATTTAAGACTGATTCTTAAAATCACGTACAAACGTTTCTAAATTTTCGCAGAGATATAAACAGAACTACTAATGAATTGTTTAAATGTTCAAGAATTATATATAGTTGGTAAGCCCTAATTAAGCATAATAAAGGTGTAAATTTACATGGAAAGTGTGTTTCATTTAATAACGATAAACATCACCTGTAGAGACATTTAGGGTCTGTCTTATCTTTACAGGTATAATTTTGAACCTGGTTATCTATTGCACTCCAGTTCTGTAACACCCATTAGTACCATCATAGAGTTACACCTCCCTAGTACCCATGTCGTAAAGGACGGAAAGCTCCATCTATCTTATTTTGGCCAGTGAGTTTCTTCAGATGTACTAAGACAACAAAAGGATGTTCGTGCCATTAATGGATTATGCCTATTTTAATCATTATGGTAATGCTTTATGTTACAAATATTAGCTAATGTGTGTGTGTTCCAAATTGTAAGGCGTTATTTTCAATTGGAAATATTACATGTTAAAATTAGTATATTTTGTTCATTAAATTCGTATAAAACCTTTGTTTAAATTGTAGTCAGATATTAAATGCCATAATATCAGAGTCTCATAATTTAAACAACCAACAAAATAGTTAGAAGGACTTCTGATAATTTTTCCTCTACCAAAAACAAAATTAAAAGTGCCTTGTTTCCCAGAGAGACCATAGCTATAACAAAATGTACAATGAACTAATTTCAAATGACCCCAACTGCAAATGATTAGAACCAAAGTAGTCATATATAAATCAAGTGAATATCTGAAGAGTGTTCACCTTGCGATTTTTGTTCTTGACACCCCATGAAAGCTCTTTCCTGCTATTCAGGTATGTCACATATGCATGTAAGACGGATTGCTGTTTTGATGCCTGCAAACCTTTTCCTTACAAGATCTGGTCAATAGCTGTTACTGTCCAATTGTAGTATACCAATACATTTAGATGAAAAAATGTCAGTGTAATACAAGTTATTATGCAGATAAAGGTCAGTGTAATATAAGTTAATATGAAGTAAAAGGTTCCTCAAATGTAAGCTATTTTGAAATGAATATTGATATGAGTAATTATGTAAAAAATATGTGTAATGTAAAATATTATGTAGAAAATGGCCATGCAATGTAAGTTATTACAAAGAAACAGCCCATATAATGTAACTTAATATGTTGAAAAAGGTCTGTGTAATGCAAGTAATTTTGTAGAAACAGATCTGTGTAGTATAAGTTATGTAGAAAAACGTCTGAGTATTGTACATTATTTTGTAAACAAATGGTCAGTATAATGCAAGTTATTATGTATAGAGTGGTCAGCATAAATTATGTAGAGAAAGGTCAGTGTAATGTAAGTTATAATGTAGTGAGGTCAGTGTAATACAAGTTATTATGTAGAAAAAGGTCAGTTTAATCTAAGTTACCTTGGAAAAGGTCAGTGTAATGTAAATTATGTAAGAAAAGGTCAGTGTAATGTATGTAAGAAAGGTCAGTGTAATGTAAGTTATGTAAGAAAGGTCAGTGTAATGTAAGTTATGTAAGAAAAGGTCAGTGTAATGTAAGTTATGTAGAAAAATGTCAGTGAAATATAAGTTATGTATAAAAATGTCAGTGTAATGTAAGTTATTATGTAGAATAAGGTCCATGTAATGTATGTTATTATGTAGAAAAAGGTCCATGTAATGTAAGCTATTATGTTGTAAAAGGTATTATATAGAAACAAATAAAGCAACTTCAGGTACTTTGATTTGTGCTCTGTTGATTGCCAAATCATATGTTAACTGACTTCCCTCACGTCCAATGCAACCATTTACTTGGTAAAAAAAGAAATTAGGCAATAAACTTGATGAAAGTGGATTTCCCATATGGAAGCCAGAGATGGAGGCCTTCGCATTTGTACACCTTCACATGATTGCTTTATTAAATTTCCTAATTGTTATGACAATCCACCAGCAAGAGGCCCAATACGGCCTGATATCTTTCACCTCTGACAGTGTGTTAATGAAAATTTGTGCATGTATTGAAACTTTCAAGTGGAAAGACAGAGTATTTTCTTGCAAGTCTTTTAATGTTGATGTTGCTTACTTCTTTTAGACAAAATATAATTTGTAGATTTAAAGTGCATACTGCATGTAGTGTGCATTATATTTTCAAATGAATACATTATTTGATTGCTCCTAATGTTATGAGAAAATTTTAAATATTTAATAATGTTGTTGGTGACAAATCTGTTCCAAAAATAATTTTAGGAACCCCCAGTCAACTCTTCATTACATCATTGTATGATTATCAATGCCTAAACTTGACGTTCAAAGATAGCGGACTAAATACCATGCTAAAAGAGCATTCATTTATTTTACTCACCATAAAAAATATAGACATATTAACTATCTGGAAAAGTGTGACTATTTCAGCTTCTGGGATGTCATTGTTTCTGAAGATGGATTTTGCATGGAAATGCAAGATAAAAACAAAAGCAATTGTATTCCTGACAAACAGGCACACTAATACCATCCAATCAAAGCTTTTTAACACTGAAATTTCTACCTCTCGTTAAGAATAGTCATAAAGGTCATTGAAATGGTAAACCTAATATATCTAAGTTTCAAAACATTCAGAATGGAAGATGTTCTGAGCATTTTACTTAATTTAGCCAAAAATGACCCAAATTTATATTTCTAGATCTATTTTCTTTTCGTTTTTCTTCATGTTCTCTGCTTGTAAAAAACTATATTTTTTATCTTTATTCCAAACCTTTCCTAAATCACAGTATTTAAAGGCTCTTTGGCTCTTTCTTTTTGTTTCTAGGGTAATCCAAGTAATTCCATTTTGTTAACAAATGGATAACCTAAAATTACTTGTACAATTATAATGGAATTAACCCTGTACAGTTTAGGAAGGTAACCAACTGATTTCAATTTTTAACCGAGCCATTCTTAAAGCATCCATTGTAAAATAACCATCATGTTCTCATTGTCAGTTCAAACTGTCAAATTCATTCATGTGTAAGGAGTTTTACTAAATTTATAAATACCTTTGGCAAAAGGTTAACCCATTGGTTTAATTTTTGAGTGAACTACTTTCATTATCTTCTGCTGAACTTTTTCACCAATGATAAATTTTGTTGTCTGCATAGGTTGAATAATATTCAATATTTTGCCTTTTCAACGGGAGCCCCAAGTGGCCGAGTGGTCTAAAGCGCTGTCCGTTACGGATCACTGCCATCTCACCTCTGTCTGCGTGGGTTCGAATCTAAGATTCAGCGAATGTGGATATGTGAGAAAGCTTGCCAGTAGCTTCTCGTGGGTCGGTGGTTCTTTCCGGTGATTTCCCGGTTTCTTCCTCCACCATTAATACTGGCCGCCATGAATAGCCTATCGTGTGCTGAAAAATGGTGTTAAGCCCAACAACAACAACAAAGCCTTTTCAACAGACATTTTTTTGTAAATTTATTTTCCATCATAAAATTGTTGTTTTCAGCATTTTTTCATTGTAGATTGCTCTGGAAGCATCATGTATATCTTTTAATTTTTACTATGTCAGTCTAGGCATAATTAGTGAAGATATTCTATCAAGCTATATTGATATCCCCAACTGTCCTTGTTTTTTCAACATGGCCAGTTGCTGTTTAGTCATAAATATAGACATTTCTGAAGGAAAACCTTTTTTTGCTTCTTTGTACATTGTTCATTTACCAATCCATCAATTTAGTATGTTTTCTTTATTTCTGTCATGTTTTTTAATAAATGTTTTATATAACTGTACTCTAAGGATTGAAGATATATACAATACTATTCTTTGTCAGGTATTTAGAACAGAATTAAAACATACTGTGAATATTTTATCTTGGGCAAGTTGTCTTAAGGCATCATCAACAGGACATTCATCTACAATAATTAGATCAATACGTGATGTTTTCTCAATCCTTTTAAACTCCAGAAGGATTTCAGATTTCTATTAGATTTCACCACTCCTATGGTTGATTCTTGATATGGTGATTGTTGCTTTTTTGTTTAATGCATATCACTCAGAACTATGGAATATACCACACTATTTATGCTGTGTCAGCATTTTTTCGATATTATAAGCTGGCACAGGATGTGAAGTGTATTTTGAGTCATGAAAGTACGAGTCACAAAAGCACGAGTCATTCTGAGTAGTGAAGCACATGAATGTAGTGTTTCAAATCTCTTCAAACCTCTTTATCATAACATTTTTCACATTGGCCTCACACCTTCACAACCCATCATGACAGTATATATAATAAATTTTGACCTTATATTTTCAGAAATTTACCATTTCAACTTTTCTAAAACACATTTAACATCTTTACATGGTAACCTTTGTTTTTGACAATTTTTAAAAAAATGTTCACATGAAATTTTAAGCAGTACCACTGAACCAATATTGCAGCAATTATACACTGTTAAATATTATACATACAAAGAAACCAATAAAACATATTAGGAATATATTTCTCATCCCTTGGCAAAAACACCCATAGTATACCCCTCCCACACATTCAGTTGTGGGGATAAAAGGACTGGATGCATAAAAAAAGAGAAAATGTTTGAACTGGCTAAATCTTTTGACTGTATTCTAAAGTCCAATTAACTAATGGTTTTATTCTCACAGCTTCTTTTGTACACAAGAGACTGTTGGCCATGTGTTTTTTATAGTATTGTTGTTCTTGCTACTCTTCCCCCAGACATTAATGTTAAGCATTCAGCCTCATTTCTATGAAAATGTAGCACGAACTTGAAGCGTAATTTTCATCTCCAGCAAAATGTCATATTAACCTATTCTCCAAGCCCCTTTAATTAATACTGCGTTGGATTTAGCAAATGTTACTGACAATGTCTGTATATTCATAAGACATGAAAAGTGCTTCATTTAAAATAATTAATATTGCAACCCATCCAATAAGGCATAACAATTAATCTTCCTTGCCATAGTAAGTATTTTGGTTTGCCAATCATTTGCTTGCAATAAAAAGGAAGAAACACATTATTTTATAAGGAGAGTAATCTATTTATTTAAGCAGAGCTGCCAACCCTCCAGACTCGCAATTAGTGAAAAGTGGGATAATAATGAGTGAATTCTGAATGGAATTAGTGAAACATTGGATCATGACACTAACTCCATCCACTTCAATGGTTAGTACTGCATTATATGAAAACCCCAAAATAAAACTAAAACATATTATTACACTGATTTCAAACACTACTTTATTTGCAGCCAAATTTACTGATATACACAAACATCATGCTATTTGGACTTCCTCAATCAGGCTATAGGGAACTTCAGAGATTCCCTGTATGATGTCTCAACTAAGCATTGGCAAACTTCATGCTATTTGAACTTCCTCAATCAGGCTATAGGGAACTTCAGAGATTCCCTGTATGATGTCACAACTAAGCATTGGCAAACTTCATGCTATTTGAACTTCCTCAATCAGGCTATAGGGAACTTCAGAGATTCCCTGTATGACGTCACAACTAAGCATTGGCAAACTTCATGCTATTTGAACTTCCTCAATCAGGCTATAGGGAACTTCAGCGATTCTCTGTATGATGTCTCAACTAAGCATTGGCAGAGCTCTGGTTGCAGAAACACCATGGCAATGAAGGAAATTAATCTATATATCAGCTTATGCAGTGCTAATTGTATATATGGTACTAATGTTTTGATGTTTGTTATATAATTAGTCATATATATTGATGTTTCGCTACATTAACTAATTTTCTTTATATATATATATATATATATATATATATATATATATATATATATATATATATATATATATATATATATAACATGGCTTTTACAGTTTTGGTATCAAGCAATTTGATATACTAGTAGTATACTATTGACATATCAAATTATGATCCGTCCATGTGCATTAATACGCATATATAAACATTGGAACTGCATGCTCTTAATTCTAAGCCTATATATTAGTGATGCATTTGCACGCATTATTCATTAGCATCAATTATCCCCATTTTCAAAATGAATTTAACAGGAAAAACTATATCATTGCAATCCTTTCTGCTTTCCATTCAAAGGGCAAATATGTGTATTAGTATGCGATACAAATAAAATATTTGTACAGTATGAATGCTGTATCAATATGCTACTCGCATAAATTTTCATCAAACAGAAACTTGGCTAACTTCATTTCCTTAGTATGTAATAGCTATGGACAATTATCCATTTCTAGTCGTCATTAGCATCATAAACCCAAAATGTAGAAAAAAGGAGGAGATACACTTTGTTGTCAGGTTTATCATTGAACTTTACACTTCCTTTGTTGATACAAGATAATATGAAAAAAGCTGGAGAGAATTGTTTAATGTTGCTTTACTCATTATCAATGACAAAACAATACAACTTATCATGGTTACATCATGGAAACTTGTATTTAATATGGGTTGGTGTATTGGCTTTGAAGTGCTTTAATTGCATGTCTTGTTCTAAAAACCTATCCTGATCAATGATTACTGCAATAAATTTCACTGCTAAAAGTGATATATATATATATATATATATATATATATATACAATGGTTGTGATTCAAGTGAGGAATTTTTGATATTCCTACATTGGATTATATCCAACGTCATCGCCTTCCATATTTGTATGTTGTCGGTACGCAAACCTCGATTCAAATAAGACTATTCTGTGATAAGACTTGTGTTTTCATTATTACGATCAAATTTTGGATTATATTCAAAAACTGTAAGTCCTATTTACCAATTTTTATATATTGATGACTAGGGAAATAAATTGTTTTGTTAAAATATACAAAGCTTGTTAGCTTTCACTCTTATTTGTTACAGAGACCCATCTATTGTCACATAATTATATATATATATATATATATATATATATATATATATATATATATATATATATATATATATATATATATATATATATATATATATATATATATATACACACACAAATCATATGGCGAATAACAACCCTTTCAAGCGAATAACAACCCTTTGTACTGGATCCACCAAGGGATCACGTGTCAGGGATTGATTAAAATAGATGCAATAAACTGATGACGAACAGTATGAAACTAGTAACTAACTAGCCTAAGCGCTTTTGACTCTTAATGATCCGCAACTAGTCTATACAAGCTGGTTGTATTTATAGTTTTAACCCATGTGAAGACAGCCATGTAGAGGTTTACAAACACAACGTTTTTGTGTTTATTTGTTTGTCGTATATATGTTTTGTATTTGCCTTTGAAAAAGACTCATTAAGAGTCGAAAGCGCTTAGGCTAGTTAGTTACTAGTTTTGTACTGTTCGTCATCAGTTTATTGCATCTATATATATATATATATATATATATATATATATATATATATATATATATATATACATATTCTGGTAAACAAGCATATTCGAATGTGGAGTAAGCCAATGGTCTTTCTGCCAACCAGACTTGAAAACACATCCCCACCCCCATCCAACCCAGTCATAATGCCCTATGATGTCACAGCAAAGTTCCCTATTGTATATTTGTTTTCTTAACAGTTCAGGCTTCTTACCTGTTGGTTAATCTTGGTGGCTAAAATTTTTGCAAATTTTCAGCACTTAAGGTTGCACTGAAGTTTGTCTTATTTTTCCTCACAATAGAAAATCTTTCACTGTCACTGATCTCCAACTGAGAAAGCCAGATTATATTCAACAAGAAAGCTTACAATCAATGCTTATGATCTGCATTGATAGGAGGAGTAGGTGGTACAGGACCTCTAGTAGTAAGAGGCTTAAAGTACACCAAAACTGAAATCTGCTTGGGGGTGAAACATGCCAAGGGATCATATCATTGCTTACATTTTATCTATCATACATGAACTATATAATAATATTACCACATGACATGTATGATAGGTAAATTGTAAAGAACAAAGCCAGCCGTTGTGCACATTCCCAATTGTAAAATTCGTGGCACACTACTGTTTGGAAAGCATAATATATATCAATGTTTGATGGCTGAGTTCAAAGCCAAATTTTGGTGTACTATCTATACTTCATTTTTTGTGGAATATATCTTTTGCCTTGGAGGTGTTAGCATTTTAACTGCAGTGAAACTTAATTACAAAATATTATTAATAGAGAAGATGTCGAATGGTGAATGATTAGTTGTGTCGGCACATGTGCAGAAATCTGCAAACTCAAGTAAATTACGATATATGCCAATCTTTTAATTTAAAAAGTTCCAACACTCGAAAAAGCTGTCTTCATGTAGTTTCCCAACCTCTGTGCTTTTTGCTACCAATGTGCTTCCTCACATCGTCCCTGTCACCAAGCTCAATGCTAACATTTGTGGCACACTGTGTGCATAACGCACGATGTATATCAGTATTTGCTGGCTGAATGCATGGCCAATATTTGGTATATTCCAAACTAAACTTCTGTTTTTGTGCAATACATATCTTTTTCCTTGTTGGTGAAGACATTTTCAAGATGCAATGCCAAATGGTAATTCTTATCAGTTTTGCAGATAATAATTCCAGTTAGGCCACCAGATCTTTCAAAAGGTTTTAAAAACTACTTTTATGTATATAGATTAAAATACACTCTTAAATGCTTGCTACTGGGCCAACTGTACGATTTAACTTTAGTTCTACCAATATCATGACTAGCTGTACCTGACAGTTTCGGCAACTGCCCATATCATGACTATCACTTAACAGGAAAATTTAAGATAACTGAGAATTGGGGAATTCATGACTTTTTTGGCAGATGGTGTGAATCCATGAATCCATGAATCACTATAGAAAGTCATGAAATTCATGCCAAAATCATGAAGTTTGACAGCTATGTTAAAGGCACAAAGGTTCAGAAATTCCTCTGGGTGCATGTAAATACTGTGTTTCATACTGGTTCAGGTAAGAGTTCTCAAAATATAGATCTAGTTAAATACACTGTTATGGTTCATATAAATATAGCTGACAGCAAGATTTATTCTTAGAATTTTTGAAGCTGCTGTACATATTATTACGATGGTGCCAGCCTTAAAGATTGCTTGCAAGACTTTCATCTTTTATTTCAAGTAATAGCATTTCAAATAGTAAAGGTTATAATAACAACTACAAAAATCCCATCGATTTTCTATGTAAAATCAGGTCAGCATAACTGGCTAGCTCTATTTTTTATGACAACTTGTAAATTGGTGAGATGTCAGAGGATTAAGTCCCCTTTGCACAACCTTCAATAGTGTAATGAGATGGTATTAAATGGATGCCAATGTTCTAATCAAAGCATAATATCCAATAACACTCTTGAATGCTACCATTCCACAATATAATTTAACACATTTACACCTTAGTTACTTATAATTGCTTCAATTAACTTTCTTTGGAACTCCCATCCCTTCCTTTAACATACTTTTTCCTATGATAAGAACTGTAACAGTAATTAGTACTCATTAGGGTGGAGACAGATTTGTCAGCAAAAGATAACAAAAAAGACAATATGAGGCACATGTGAACCTGAGCCAAATGCTACAATAGATGGTCATGAAATTTGGGTCAATATGTTTTAGGTCGCTGCTATTGAGGGTGTTATGAAAACAATTCTATTTCAAGGATTCTGTAGGTTTTGTGCCTTCACAGGATGACCACTGATTTTACAGCAAAAACTGAAAAAATGAGTATATAATAAGATGGATTATTTTTCAGTACGGTGTAACAAAGTATTGCTACTGTCAAGCTGGCAAACATGCATTTCAAAGTCCAGAAGTGTGATACAAGACTGATGCAGCAAGGGTAAACTTTGTATTTAACTCAAAAGTTTGTCAAGTTTACTTCAACCATAATTACATCCAGAAGTCTCAGAAACTGCAGTTACATACTCTATGGAACTCAACAGTAATTGGATATCTCTCAATTTGATGTATCAATCCTTATATAAAAGAAATATGTTAAATTTTACCTCAGCCATTTCAATCATCTTTCCCACCAATGCATTATGTCCACTAAATGTTTTTGTTGCCTTCTACTTTTTCCCCCAATAATCTGAATATTCCCTTTTATTATTTGGCACTATTAAAACTTTTTAGGAGTTTTATCGTCATGTTGCTTGATGGATGCCATTTTAAAAAAGAATAACAGCTTTAACATGCAGACATTTTGCATCACAAAATATACATAGCCTAAAGTTTTCGTTTTATTCCTTGACCAATTCCACTGAATACAATATGAAACCTAGATCTGAATCAAATGCAGACTAAGCCAGTATATGGATCATACCACAAAAAAACATATTTCCATAATTAGTGGCATTTCTGTAAGACTTGTGGCAAAGTCATAAGGGTTGTCAGGTCTGTTGTATCCTGATAAACATGGTTCACACTGAGTCAAGGTGTTGATTTTCAATGTGTTTATAAGGATTTCCAAAATTTTTCAATGACTATATTTCTTAAGGAAATGGAATTTTCTTTGGACATCTGTTTATCTTTGATTACAGCGTAACTATGTACAAATGTAGACAAAAAACACATTGCTACCTAGTGTGTTATTACAGCAGAGGATATTTCAGATCCACCCAATTTTTCCCATTTTTTTATTAATATCTTTGGGAAAATACATAAATAAAAATTTTGAATTTTACGAGTGATATATGAAGTTTTAACATTTTGTGTTCCCTCAGATACATAATATGGAATATGGCTACAAATTCAAAGAATTTTTCAACATATCCAATGATGCTTCTACTTTTCAAAATTCAAGTTCTCAACTAGTTTTGTTTTCAATGCTGTACAAAACATGGTTATAATTTTAAAGATGATGCATTTTGAAAAGAGTACATTTTGCACACCAAACAAGGCCAATGTAATATTCTATATATATATATATATATATATATATATATATATATATATATATATATATATATATATATATATATATATATATATATATATATATATATATGCTATTGTAATGTTACATTTTATGTCTGTCTTACACCTATCTAAACTTAAGTTCATTTTCTGCTTGACCTGAGTTCACTTTTTATTTTATTCTGAAAACATAATACATTGCTAATTTATTCTCTATGTGTATGGTTTCAAAATCAGAATTATTATTAATAGAAGTAAATATATTTATTTGGGTCTAGGTCAAGGTTTTGGAATTTCCTCAGTGTATCCGACATAATCTAGGTTCTTGTTTCAAATAATATTTTTATTTTGTAAACATCAGGATCATTCAATAAGGTTACTTTTTACTAGTTAATATATTTTTTTATGTTAACTGTGACCTGAGATCCAGTAGAGACCTATATAAACATATAACTGCGATGAAATGTTTTTCATTTGTACTTTAAGTTGTAGCACAATCAAGTTATATTACAGTAGAATCTGTCTTGAAAACCACACTTTTGCCAAAATATGGTTTTTCAAGACAGGAGGTCTCTCATAACAGGTCATAATGCTATATAATCAATCAATTTGTGCATTGAAAACATGGTCTCTAAAGACATGTGGTTTCACATAGCAGTGGTCTTTCAAGACATGTTTTACTGTATATGTTGTGTCCAGTATTTGATTTTGGGCTAGATTTTAATTCTTAAATTTACTGAATTCAAGTTATTATTTTCTCAAGAAATACAAAAGTGCTGATAATATTCTTGGACAAAGATATTCAGTGCAATTTAAAGTGAATTAAAACCTAGAATTGTATTACTCTGATTCAACAAAAGAATGTCGACACATCAGCATTATACAAGCTACATCATAAAACATCTTCAGCTTTGGATTTATTTTGGACTGCTGTGAATCTTATTCAGAACTTTAAATTATAGGACTTGTGTCTGTAATTCTAGGATTAATTTTTATTAGGACTTGTGTATGTAATTCTATGATTAATTTTTATTAGGACTTGTGTCTGTACTTCCAGGATTAATTTTTATTAGGACTTGTGTCTGTAATTCTAGGATTAATTTTTATTAGGACTTTTGTCTGTAATTTTAAGATCTTTTTGGGACTTAATTAGCACTACCGTAAGTTCTTTTTCTAATTTTTCACCTCGTCTTCTGGGGAAATAAACTGTTGAATTTTACAGAGTTTGTTCCCTCTTTTCTGCTACTTACTTCAAGAGCATCGACTCGTAACAGTAATGTATGTTCCTAGTTTTTCTTCAACAATTGACTAAAATAACTGATTTGCCACAGAAGGAGGTGAGTTTATCCTAAGATCTGTTCATCAACAGCTCTGGTCTTGCTGTCAATCCTCTGCACCAGCAACTAGCAGCGTGACACGTACAAAAATATCATGTAATCCTCATACTTGTGAATGAAGGGACAACTTGAGACAATTTTGGTTTTTTAATGGTTTTTACAGCTCTTTTTACATATTCTTGGCCATACCATGATGAGAAAATGGGATGAGAAAATGGGAACTATGCACACATCTTGGCAACTGACTGGGAGTTAGTCTGTGAAAGTACTGAACCCATGATCCTAGGACTATGAAGCTGATTCTCTAACAAATGAGTTACTGTGGCTCCCAAGTGGGAGAAAGCATCCAATTAAAAAAAGACATCCGATTATTTAAAAGACATCCAATTAATTTTCAAGCAGTGAATAAAAAAGAAGCCTACAGAAAATTCACATCATCAATAATCGTTTAAAGCTAATATATACATATAATTTTAGAGAATTATGAAATATTTTTTTCACAATTTACCGCAGAAGTACTTAATAACCCTGACCACTGGACAAATATTGCAATTCTTGTGTGCTTCTGAAGTATATTTTTCTTTAGTGCTACATGCACTACCATATATCTCTATGATAAACACAGAACAAACCTCTGAAATTTACCAAGCATTATTAATTTGCATAAATGCATTTACATGTAAAAAGTTTGAGTGCCATTTTCTTTTCATACAATGCACTCGACTTTACATATAGTGAACTGTGTTGCGCTGATTCATCAGTAAATTTAGAATTAATACATGATACAGCTCTGTGCACTTTGAATAGGAAAAGCAGCCATTCAGTTGAATCTGTGATGTTATTTTGATTTTGATGGGTATTAATTTTGAGGGTTACATTACCATTGCAGTTAAATATGTCACTGGAACTTGTAGAACACTCTGGAAATAATGTCCATAAAGGTTACACATCCAGTAACTTAAAAGCTTTCTAGCAATTAAATAGTGTAGAAGGATCATACCAGTTGTCCCTCAGAACCAACTGCCACACAATCATTACTTACTCTTCTTGTCTATGTGCAGTGCTGAGACAAAACTCAACATGAAATGTTTTACTTGGATACCCACATGATTGAGAGAAGATTCACTGCTGATATATATTATCTTTGATTTGATATCATACAATACTGTGAATTCATTGGCAAAAGATTCAACTTAAGTCATCTGTAATTATCAAAAACAACATCTCTTGTTACCTATCTATATTTTGGCCCAAATTAAATTTTAGCCCAATTTAAATTCTAAGCAATATTCATCAAGCCTAAAAGTAAAATGTGCACTCTAAATGCAATGTTGAACTCCTATACTATATTTTGTCCCCAGTTAAAGCAAAGCTTTTTTTTAAAAAAATCACTGAAGAGAAACTGTAACCTCTAAGAAATAACAAAGAAAGGTAAATAAATAAGTCACAATTTAAAAATTTAAAGGACCATGTCACTTGCAGAATAAATTGCATTTTCCTGTGTTGTACATGTATGGTTAAACAAAACATACTACAGTTTTCAGTGAAAAACAAATTAGTCTTTGGTGCTTTTGTAAGTTATAGAATATAAAAAGGGATCCAATTTAACTACAGCCAAAATAAACTTCAGAAAAGAGTATTGTAAATGAAAAATAGCATGTAGTCCATTCTTTCCTTTAATTTACTAATCAATCTTGTCTTCCTTTCAGAACATTAACTGGCTACTGTGTTCCTCAATTTGTTCTCAACTGGTAATCACCATTTTGTGTGATGTACCGCACCAATGGCAAAGCCTGGTAACCACTTTTCTCAATGATTTTCAAGTAACGTACCTGTTTCAAAACAAACAAAAAAATTTAATAAAATTACTAAGTTCATATTCAGGTGAAAAACCATATAAAGAATATGACAAGCTATTCCTTCTTAACTGTTTCAAGAACTATTAAATTGAAAAAAATGTAGTCTATAATGTCTACCATAGAGGGCTAAATTCTGACATGATACATTTGGTCAAACATAGGCAATATATAGTCTGAAAAGTATGCTGAAATGCTACTTTATGGTTACAGTTACAAACAATGATGGAGAAACTATCTTGTTTAAAACTGGCCCATTTATTATATCTGCAGTGTTGTAGATACAGTATTTAATGTTATTTTTCTTACTCAAAAACATAATTATTAATTTCAGTGTATGAAAAATTATATGAAAAATATCTATTATCATTTGATGGTACTGACCGTGTATGAAAAATAAAGAGATCATACTAGAAAAAGTTTTATGGAACACACACTACTCAACTACCTAGCGGTACAAACATACAAAGTAAACATATATTTTTCTGTCTCTTTCTGCTCTCAATTCAAGAATCTATAATGAAAATAAAACTACAAAAAGATTTGTATTGTTGTTAGTGAGAGAATTATGTCTCAGTGTATAAGCTCATCTGCATTTAGAGCATCTGTAACTGTTATGTTATATAATGTTGGCAAAATGATAAAGATGATTTGAACACGTATTAATTATTGGTAAATTGTACGCCAATTGAGTCCACATTATAAAGAAATTAGGTGCAACATGTATTTTTACAGCAACAATAATCTCATTATCAAATTGCAATACAAAATAAAGAACTTCAAATTGTGTTTTAGGTAATGCATGTGAGTACCAGTGCGCATGAGAGAGAACTGAAACAAATTTTTGTCAGTGTACAAGACTGTATTTAAACAAGGCGGTTTTTGTTTGTAGCTTTTGTAAAAAGAAAAAAAAAGACTGTTACCTGACAATTGTGATAATCCACATGCATTACCCTACTACATTCCATTATCAATAAAAACCACTAAATCAACAATTCATTCTTGTTTTTTTTACAATGTACATTGTGACCACAACCACATTGCTTTGAGGTATTATTTATTCCGTAATTAAGCATGCTTAGGGCTTTGGCTATTCCAGTTGAAACCAGACTGAGAGCAAAAATCGACTGAAGAGGTCTAAGCAGTGAGGCCAGAAGGGAAATGATGCTCTCTTTAGGGAAATAAAAATTTGTCAATGTGGTTTTGAAGCAGTTATCCCAACAGCAGATGTTATAAGGACAAGTTTTGAGCTACTAATGCAATGTTTAGAGTACCAATATCTGGATCAATCAATCAATCAACTAATTAATCAATCAATCATTTGATCAATCAAATCAATTTGTCTCTACTTTGTTTCAGAACAATATCTGGAGACATACTTGCATAAAAATGAACATTTTCAAAACTCACCTGTATGCCTGATACAGTGAAGTAGGGAATTTCAAATTTGACCTCAATGGGAGGTTTCCCATCCACATCTTCAGCTTCTACACTTGGCAAACTAAAATGTGCACGCATTAAATACTCCTTTCCTCCCTAAAAGTTAGAAAAATAAAAAAGATGATACATATAGTTTAACATATAGTTGAGTATGTCTTCACAATTTTGATCCAGCCTGGCAGATTTGGGTCTCAGCTGTTTGTCTGAGCCAGAAGCAAATAGACTAGTATAAACCCACTTTACATGGGCATGCTACTGCAGATGCAGTCTGATGTCACTCTGCAATGGCTGACAGTCAATTGTATATTGAAAAAATAACATTTTGCCACCACATACCCAAAGCAGTGCTACAAATTCCAACAATCCAATGCTCTGAGCTCTTTAATTTTTGATCAGGCTCATCGTGTATTCTAAGTGAGGTGCCCATCAGGCTTGTCAAAACATATTATAATTTGCCTGAGCAACCTTGATCATGCTGAAAAAATGTGTAAATGTATTTTCAAGATGACATACTTGCCAAAAAAGGCAAATCTAAATTAGATCACCACTGTCTTACATGAAATTTGAGATTTGATTTTATTCAGATTGAAGCAAGATGTATTATTCTAAAAGAAAAAAAATACTTTCAAATCCCCTGACAGTCATGTTCTGAGGAAACAATTTTCAACAATCTTCAAAATTAGGAGGAAAATAAAACAACTAAACAAAACACAACTTTTAGTATATGCCTGTTACATAAATCGTGTATTAACAGTGAACTTTCATGATTGTAGCTACTGTAAAACTATCCCTTACACAGTTTAAACAGTTGCAATTAAAGGCAAAGAGGTCAGGTATAAACCACCATTTCACACATTACTTAACTGGCTGATAATAGCTAGTGAAATGTGTCTGAAGGCTGCAGTTGGTGATCCAACTGTGCTAATTTGCATTGGTAGGATAAGAAAGTGGAACAAACCATCATATGTAACTCAAAGATATACAACACAAAAGTTATTACATATCACTGCCTTGAATGAGAACATTTAAGCCATATGCATCATATTGTTGACAAGTTTGTGAACTGCGGCAATGTTTCTATTAAGTTGGATTTTACTGCATATACAGAATGCAAAGCATGACCATATCATTTGTCAGAATAGTGTTTAAATGCAATTCATTTTGAAGCCAATTTAGGAAGCAATTAGCTATCAGCAGACCAAATAAAATTTAATTTCAGAACTCTTGGCTGACAGAGGTTTGCTCTGTGAGCACGTCAGAAAAAAAAGAGGGCTATATTTATTCACGCCATGTGGAGGCACTACTTTAATAAAAAATACCAATAAGTCTTTTTCTCAATTGAAATTTGAGAAAAACAATTATTATATTACTATTATACAACACTCCAGGATCTAGACTGATCAACAAACAAAAGAAGTGACGTAATACACGAATGTTCTCAGATACTGCTTAGTTGTAGAAACCAGTTGCATTCATGTTATCGATCTTTCAGATGTTGGACATTTTGAGAATAAATGTGATATATAGATAATAATGAACTTCATAAAAAAGATGCTAAAACGAGGATTCAACAATTAAAGAGCCCAGTTCTCCCTCTCAACCCCAACCATGTTGTTTTCTGATTGTCTAGCAGGTTTCTCGGAGGTCCCTCACTAACTCGCGCTCTCGCTTATAGTGCAGTCTGTATTTTTGGACAAAGATGTCTGCGAGTTATCAAGGGAGAGGTGTATCTGTAATATTGATTCTTTCTTGTTTGTAAATCATTTAAGCTTGTGAATGAAACAATGTACGACTTTCAGCCTTGTTTTTTGTGAAATATACCAAAATATTAAATTTTTATAAAATGTATTTCTCTAGATTATCAGGACATACTTTGATGCAATATTGTAAAATGCTTTTACAAACTTTTATCATCACCTATGCATGTAGTGATTCCTTCTAAATTTTTTTTTACCTAATTTTGTACAAAAATGATGAAAAAGCACTGACTTCGTTGCCATTTTGAATCTAGCATATGTCCCATATAAATCTTCGACTATGTCATTCGAACCAAAAAGACATTCTAATTGTGTATTTTTCCTATTTCGTACATGATATAAGCCTTTCTTAAATCTGATCATATAATTTGCTGAAATATTACAAGGAAAACCAACCAACAATACTCCTAATTGCATTGTGTGACTAGGTGAATGCAAGATGCATAAAAATTGCAGTTATGATATGGCCAATTCACTTTTAAAAAATTTGCTAAAACGTTTGGTCTACAAGAACTGCCATGATGGCTATAGCTGCAACAGCACTAGGTCACATCCAATTTATTGCCAACACCTCAGCTCAGAGTTGCACAAAGGATCCCAAGGACATAAGACAATGTGCCTCCCACCCTCTAAATCTGGGAGACACACATTTTCATGGGACAAAGATCAATAACAGGGATTAGTGAATTAACAATGCTATAAAAATGTAACTGTCTTATTTGCTTTGATGGTTTTCACACATTAGCTTTGTCATCTGCACTCTACTATCCTATCTTCCCTCGACATTTAAATTATTGCAATAAAAGATTTTACATGCGCTCAAGTAACTCAAGAAAACACTAACATGTTTAAATATGTGGTCAACCTGGATCTTGCTCTCATGCAACTCTAGTGCATGCTAATTATCTAAAAGATTTATTATAATCAATATCTCCCTTTTCCTAATTACTTTCATTCAAAACTAACAAATAATTAATTTAATGACAATTTGTGAATTTACATGAATTTAATCTCTTTTATCATTATTTCAATCTCAAAAGAAAAATCCTCCTCAACTATAAGGTTACCTTTACCCTTGGAATTACAATACACTAATAGACATCAAATCCCTTGCATCAGAACTCTGATTATTTTCCAACAAAAAAGAATTCCACGTAGGGTGCATAGGGTCAAGATATAGTAGTAAAGATCAAAAACTTGCACGAAACCCATTCAGCCAACATTCAGTGTGCAACAATGCTTTGGTCTAATGGTTCGTTTTTCCCCAGAAGTTTTTTCTGGAGCTTTTGGCAAAACAACAAAAAAAAAAAATCAGAGAACAAGAATATACAACAATATCAATCAATAAGGTTATACAATTTGTTCAACCAACTCTTGAAAGCAAGAGAGTTTTACAAAGGTAATATAAATATGATTCCATTATGAAAAGTAAACATATTATTAAAACATTCTGAGATACTTTGAAGACATGCCCTATTGCATATTTTTGCCAAATTATAATCAAAATCCTAAAACCTTAACAAACTGTCACAAGCAGTTTGTTTTCCTGTAATATATCTCAACTACACTTATGAATAAAGAAATCTAACAAATCCATAGAATTACTACCATATATAATCACTTTCAAGTCAAATTCAAATGCACACTGTACAGACCCAGATCTGTTGTCACAAAATGTGCTGGCAGATCTGTGTCAATGCAATTTGTTCGGAGTAATCAGTGAGAAAAATAAAAACATCTAAGATTAGCAGCATATTTCTTTAATAAAAATTCGAGATTTTCCAAGGTTCAAAATCATTTTTCAAGGTGCATTATTACATTTTTTTAAAGGATACATAAATGAAACTGCATGTAAACACAAGTTAATACTATTACTCCATATGAAGAACATCTTTCAATTTTTTTTTAAAATAACAAAAAGAAAACATGAAGTTAATATTAGGATCATTGATATCTTTCTGATTAATATTAAACATCCTACATTTGAGCATTAGAATAATGTAGTCAATGAACAAAATTTCTTTTACTCTGTCTACTGTACACTATTTATAATATCCAAAATATTTTAGAATGTATTTTTCAGTTCCTGTAGCTTTGTCATCAGGCAGTTTTTCAAGAGCTCCAAGTTCAGTGATTTTGTCCTTTTCAATTTTCCTCAAATTATTTTGAGGTTGTGACAAAGGAAATTTTCCTATGGCTCTTTGCTTTCAATACATAGTCAGCAACAGCAGCTGTTGTCTCAATGTCTTTATCAGTACCTTCCTTTCTTCTTCACGCATTTCCATAAACAAAAAGTAAAACTATTTGGTTCTTTTATATTACTATTTAAAAACAGGGTATGAATATTTTAAACTATTTTCATACCAGATATATTAATATTTCTCTCAGCTTAGATGTATTCTATATTTTTAGATTTATCGTATTCATTACAATAATCATCTGTCCTATTTCCATTCAATCCCAAAACAGAACCAGTCTGAACTAATTTCACAATTAAGACTATATACAATTTCTATTTTAAAACTTGAATCTCTGTGCTTACAGACATACCTCTTTCATCAAAAATGATTACTTGATGAAGGCTTCTTGTTTTGCCTGTATTAGGCACCATTAGGCCTACAAGAGCTTGGGAGGTGGTTTCATCTGCATGTCACTATGGACTATGGAGCACTCTCTCCCACTGCATGCAAATCAATATCTTCTGACATAATTTGCATTTTGCAAAGCTCTCTGAGAAATATAACATAATCCAAACTTTATATTTTCTTCGTCTAGCCATTAAAGTTGGAATCAGCAGCCTGCCATGTTGAAACGGTTGATTCAAATTTAAAATCATTGTTACATCTGGGCTTCATACAATCAAAGTTCAAAATGTACAACTGTGCAGTGACCAGTTGTGGATAAATTTCCATTCCAGCACAAACTTATCGAGAGATTTTTTTTTTGTATATCAAGTTTTGTCTTAATTAAATTCTGTAAAACAAAAAATTATTAATTCCTATTGGTTTCATGAAAATCAAGGCTATTCAAGGCACATAGACAATATTTTTTATTTTCAAAGTGTTTTCAAAGCCATGAGAGAATAATTCCTTTTTCAAGGCTTTTCTAGGATTTTAAAGTCTCCTGCAGATCCTGCACATCAAAGACCCTGATCTGCTGGCACTTAAGCGATGACAGATCAGGGTCTATGCTGTTGCATTTGGATGCAACCTATAAGTAAGTATATATGGTAAGTCTACATGTATTGTATGTACAAGCCACCTAAAACTTACTGGAAATGACTTGATAGTCCATATAACTGCATTACTTTCCGGGACATATTTACAGCTACCAAATGTGGTTTTGAATTTTGGAGAATCTGCATCTGTTGGAACAGGAATGACAATCTCCACATTATTGGCAGTGGACCTCCTCTTAAACTGACTCTTGGCCTGATAGTGAAAAATTAAAAAAGACACAAGGATTAGGATTTCAAAAAGACTGAAGCCTCCACTATATTCAAAACAATTTTCGTTTCTTTAGCCATAATGACCTGGCTTTTCTGACCCCAACATAAATCAGATCATGGTCAAGATTTTTTAAAGTACAAGCTGACCACATACTTGACATTTTACGGTCTATAAAGTCATTAAGCAAAAGTCATGAAGTGGAGGGGGGGTGTCAGTCACCGAGTATGCAAGTTGGCCACCAAATCAACAGCTTCTTTCTTATCCTAGATGCAACCTTTACACAAACCTTTGTGAAGGTACAAAGATGATAACTGGACTTTGTGCAGCTTAGAAACTACCTAAGATAGTTCAGCAAATAACAGCTTTTTACAAAGACTTTCTGTTTCAGTGAATCTAGGTCTATAATTGTAAGATTAGGATCATCTACATAACACTACTTTTCCTCTTGTTCATTAGAGTTCTGCAATGATGTTCAGTCTGGAGTTATTGCAATATATTTTTCTACAAATTGACTATTATATTCGGTTGCTGTGGATTTCTTCTACTGATGGCTATTTCTGGAGAATAGTTTAGTCTGATTAATATATCAATTCAAACTGACACTGCCTTTTCCTGGAACAGGTGTCTGTCATTGATGATACAGTGATTCCCCAAAAAGAACTAGTTTTATATGAGCAAGTTCATTCATCATAATAACATGAAAGAGATAACATGCAAGATATTTTTCAGGGATGACGTACCTGTAGTTTCATACTTTCTTAAAATATACCACCTATTTTGTAAATTCATTGAAGATTCTTTAAAATTTCTTTCTGGCAATATATTAAATGCAATAACAGCTGTTGCTAGTATTTATTAATTTTGTTTGAGTATGTATAACGTGAATGATAATATATTACAGATTTAAAAATGTTTGTATTATGGGTGTAGAAAGGTTTGATTCATACACACCTGTAAATGTTTACTTTGCTGGACAAGTTCTGACATGATATGGCATGTGTATGATGAGTTAAGGATAATAAAATAATAAATCAACTGCATTATATAACGAGTCAACACATCTGGTTGTTGGATCCTGAAGATCTGTGGTCTTTCACTTTCAGGTACCATCCCTCCAGGTTAAGGTCACAAACTGATATGTTTGGTTGTCTGTTTCTGTTTCATAACTAAATAATTGTCTATAGGATGTGGATGAATTCTCAGTTTGAGATCATACTGTATAATAAATACAATTTGAAATGCCAGATGCATAATATTGTGTATTAAAGATACATATTTAAATTCTTTTATTTTTTTAATAAAATTTCTTCTCATCATCATCTATACCATCATCAATCACTACAAATTAACTAACAGTTCTAACAGCTGCCTCAGTAGGAGCTCAGCATTATGAGGCTAGTGTTAGGACTGGTTGGCCTGGTGTCAGAATAATGTAACTGGGTGGGGCATCATGATACATGTCTGCAGCTTAATGCCCAGTTCTAGAAATAACTATAAACTGCCACACTGCAGATATTATAGTGATATGACTGAAAAGTGTTTAAAGCTACATTAAAAATCCAAATCAATCACACCACAAACTCACCTTAATCATGTATTCCACTCTACTGTGAGCATGTCTTTCAATGACAGATTCCACCCAGATCAAAGGTTTCACCTGCAATGACAATGTCTATGTACAAGCCTTGCAACTACAAAATTGAAATAGGACTTTTTCTGTAAACATACAATATTTTCAATTGGTCTTTTTTATAGCAATTGGAATCTCTGATCCATGAGACTGACCGATAATTTTTTCATTTCTTTTCTTAAGTCTAGTCTGAAAGACTATCACAACAAATACTATATGTACTTACTTATAAGTCAAGTCTAACTACACACCATAAAGACCCACATCTACCATTGAATGCAAAAGCAGAACTGTGTCACTGCAGTATGTTAGGAGTGATCAGTAGAACAAACATAGATCCTGACCTGCCAGTGCAGGGTCTATGTTATTTACAGCTGTACTAATCTTATGAGTGTATATGATAACAATAGATTAATGTTACTTCAAAAATCTGATTATGGGTACAAGGTCTTAGGTCTCTTTCATTAGCTTACTTGTTGCTAATTCTAGTATTTTCCCTAATTTTTACTCATAAGGCATTTCTTGCATCTCAAGAGATGCTCTCTGGATTTTATCATAAGCAGATATTTTCCCAATTTCCCACAAAATAAGGAGGAATGGGGAATATAAACCAAAATTAGGTGGAGGAAGAAAAGAAATGAAAAATGCACTCTACTTTTAAATTGACTTTATTTTAATTTGGCTTGTTTGTCTGCCTTTTCTACATTCAATTTTAAAACACTGCTGAAATGAGGCATTGACTGGCATGCAGTCTGGTTTAGGCCATACATTATGTACATTGAATTTATATTTAATGCCATTTTTTTTTTGTTCAAAATAACTTACATCTCCATTAAATCCTTCCCTTATATTTCTGATATGCTTCCTAACTTTAACTTTAAAGTAATTTCATTACTATGATCAGCCAGGATTTGCCAAAACTAAATCCTCATCTAAAAATGAACAACCATGAGAATGAGCCAGTGTGGGTCTTCTAGACAGCCCATGTTATATACATGAATTTGCAAAAAATTAACTTGATGCAAGGTCTAAACTATGACATAATGCTTGTTTTACAGGGTCCAATGTGCCAATCGAATACAGTATAACAGCCATTCAAGACAAAGAAAACAGATGAGTTAAAAATTATGAAAAAATACACATCACAACATGTGCTAAAATATTTTTACAATTTTCACAAGCACATTAATGGTGAACAGCTGAATAAAGTTGTGTGCTGCATTGAGTTCATTTTCATAAGAATATAATTTGCAGCTGCATGAATCATGCAATCTCATGCACTAGAAGCTTCTCTGTGTCTCCATTTGATGCAGTTTGCTCTCCAAATTATATTTATTTTGTATAAGTATATCTTATCTAGTGTTGTGCTGTGTCATTCAATTCTTGTAAAATTTTATTAATTATTTAATGGTGCAGGAATACATAATGCATGTTTTAAGGTAAAATAACTTATAATGAAGAATAAATGTATCAATATTCTGAAATTATTCTACCTTCATGTATATTCAAGATTTTATGATGATGGTAGCAAGTAAAGAAAAAAATGACTTAAAAATGAATAGTTAGATACTACAATTAACATTTAAACAAGGTTTCCTACCATACATCATAAATCAATTAAGTCAATTATATAATTCAAGAGCATAGTGAAGCTCCAGGCCTGACTCCATCTGTAAATCCTTGATATTTCAACATATAGCATAACTAACACAAACATTAGTCTACACATAAAAGTGTACTGCACCTCTCAATAAATTAAACAAAATATCTTTGAATGCTATTGACTACCAGTATATCCACTACATTAAGCAAGGCCAAAAAAAAAATTAATAATTCCTGGTCCACATGAATGTTTATATAGAATAAAATCAAATTCTACAACAAGATGATAAAAAAAATCAAAATCATAAAAAAAAATCAAAATCATTCATGCATATTTCTCGATCAATCTTAATGCAGTGTACTGAATAACACCTATATTCTGTAATACTGTCAAAAACAATAAACACACTAAAATGCAACTCTTTCTTACATGAGTTGTTAATCTGTAGGACATCAACTCAAACTCTCCATCAGGTGGTACAAAGGAAATGGTCCTATCATTCTCAAATCGTGGCAGACGGACACACTGATGGAATTTAACATCTTCAAGCTCCACAGACTTACTCTTTCCTCCTCCAGAAAAAAGATAACAAAAGAAAATAAGATATTACACTGTGAAACTTTCCTAAACAAACACTTTTGGGATTAAACCTTTTGAACATTTTGCAAAGGTGGTCAGTATATGAAGGTTCAATCAGTATTTGAATGCAATTAATGTGAGCTAAGTTTTGATGAATAGCAAGATTTTCAAGATGGACATTATATTGGCCAAAAGCATTTCCTGTTCTCACCATTTTCATTTAGGACAAATCAGACATCATAAGAAGACTTTTGGTGAAAACCCATTTTGATGTGCCTTACATTTAGGAGAAGTGATGGCAAGATTTCTATTATAGCTGCTATGTTGACCATACTTAATGTCTGAGCAGAACTTAAGTCCTCTAATGAAAACCCCATGCTGATATGGCCACCATTAACAAGTAGCATTAACAAGATTTTGATTATAGCTGGCATCTTGACCATACTGAATCACCAAGCCAAACTATTTTCTTTTAGGACAAACTAGACAGTATAAAGCATTTTCTGGTAAAAATCCCATACTAATATGGGTTCCTTTTAGGTCAAGTAGTTAGAACAAGATTTTAATGATTGCTGCCAGGGTGAACATAATGAAAGTTCAAGTTAAACAATTTTCATTTAGAAGTGAAGTCTTCACCTGAAAACCACATGCCAATATGTTTTCCATTTAAAAGAATTAGTGATGACAAGATTTTCAATCTGGATGACATGGTGGCCACATATGATTTCTGACCAGAACACTTTTCTTTTAGAACTAACCCAACAAAATAAGAATTTTGGTGAAAACACAATGCCAATATGACTTTCATTCAGAAGAAAAAGCAATAGCAACATTTTTAAGATGGCTGCCGATTTCTAAATGATGTTTTTTTTTATCTGACAGGTGCCCCTGGACACCCCAGCTTTCAATCCTGGAATGAATATGTACATGCCTAAATTCTTCATTCAAATGCAAATTAATCAATTGCTGTAAATACTGGAAATAAAAGTCTGAAAATTTTCCTTCATACAAGTCACATCAGTAATAATTTAGTTTGAAATTATACTAGAATTCAATCTTGCAATGCATCTCATATGCAAACCATGCAGTAATTTAAGGTATACTATTTTCAAAAGACCATACAAGAGATTGCAACAATGTTAATGATAATGATTATGCAACAGAAAAACTATTATTGGTATCTACTGCAAAGGTAAATGCTATTACTGTTTCATCACTGTTCCACATCATTATTTCCAACATTACAAGTGCATCATTTAATTATTTGAAATAATTATTCCCCATCCAAATATGTCATGGCTCAGGGAAAACAAAATTAACTAGGTTATACTCACTTCCTGTGCTTTCAAAAAGAACTTTATCATTCAGCCCAAGTCTCAATTCTGGCATTCCAGAAAGGTAAACTCTCATTTTTATGCAGCCAACAATCTCACTCCGCAACACATTGCTATTTGCACTCACCTGAAAATTACAAGTACATATGTTTATATCCGTTTTTCAAAGATACATTTATTGCACCAAATAATTAAAAACCCATAAGCTAAATTTTTTAAAGCCACAATGCACAGACATATCAATCTACCTCAGAAACTTATGAGGCAAAGTCTACCCTAAGATAAGGGGCCCCGAGTGGCCAAGTGGTCTAAAGCGCTGTCCATTACGGATCACTGCCATCTCACCTCTGTATGCGTGTGTTCGAGTCTAAGATTCGGCTAATGTAGATATGTGAGAAAGCTTGCCAGTAGCTTCTCGTGGGTCGGTGGTTCTTTCCGGTGATTTCCCGGTTTCTTCCTCCACCATTAATACTGGCCGCCATGAATAGCCTATCGTGTGCTGAAAAATGGTGTTAAGCCCAACAACAACAACAACAACTACCCTAAGATAATGAACAAATTAATATTATCTGTAGCAGACTAAAATATGTAATTGTGTGAAACTAAGTCCAAAACTAAAAAGGATAGGGAGAAGAGAAAAAAAAAGGTTCAAAACACTATACTCTAAAACAGGAGTGCAGAACTTATTTACATGGACAAGAATCAACCCCGACTGGAATTAAGCATGCCACACATTGAAAGAACCATATCCTTAATAAAAGCATAAATACACATATGCAAAGTAAGTATACTGGCCATGGGCCACACAATATGTTGGGAGAACACATTCTGCCAAGAGGTCCAAAAATATGCTACTCAGAAAAACCTACTTGTTGGGAAACTCTTCTTTAAATATTCTTTTCACCAATAACAACATCTCAATATAAGATATGAAAACACAAAGACAATCTTTCAGCATTTTTAGCCAATTTTAAACAGCAACACTTTAATGAGTAAGCTGATAATTACGTATATTCAACTCCACACATGGATTAATATTTAGCACTGAAAAAGTTTGTGTTATGGTCAGCAATGGTCAGACTTATCATTGACACATTTTATGACATTGAACCTAAGATCAAAGAGATTAAATATATGAAATTAATCGTCTCAGCTTAATAATGATTCATCCCATGTATGAAGAATTTAGTTAATAGAAGAAAAAAAATGAAAAACTGTTAAATAAACCATAAGCCAGATTTTCTAAGCTTGGCACCTTGACCATAAGTCAAAGGGACAGGTGATTATGTTGTAAATAAATTACCTTAGCATCAAAAGGATTAATAACATGCATGACAAGAATCTTGAAGGGTTTCAGAAAATGTATGGATACGCTTAACTGCCATCACTGCTGGATAGCAATTGCTATGTCTCACTTCCCACTAGAACATCAGCAAAACAATAACATTCATGATTTTTTTAAAAAAATGTACTCACAAGAAGATTAACTGACTCAACAACATCCAGAAAGACTTCATTTTTTCTGTACTTAATACCCTCGGACCTCCAAGACACTGCATTTGTGACTGCCATTGGTGGTCTGGGTGCAATCTCAAGCTTGTGACCATCAACAGTTATGTATCTAAAGTAAAGAAAAACAAACCAAACATTAACTTTTTTATAATGATCAACAATGCTGCAGTACATGAATTTAGGACTAGAAATGAACACATACACCAAAGATGCTCAATTCACAAAATTATTTTCACAAATGCTACAAACAAATCAAACAATTACTTGATCTAGATGTTCCTAATAAGCTTGATATGAAATCTGGCTTCAATCATGAAGTCATTCCCAGTCAAATGTTACTAAGTTGAAACAGCAAGGCAAAGTTCAAAGACAAAACAAGTGCCCATAATTCCATAAAATTAAACCAGAAAAGAGGTACAAACTCTGCTTTACTTAAGTCCTCTTCATGTAAAAGCCTTAATTTGATTTCAATCCCTAAAGTCAATGACAAATTCTTAAAATTGGAGCAAAATTGCAATGCCCAGTTTTACCCAAAACAAATGAGAGCCAGGAGTCTGTAAGTTTCTGATCCGTTAATTTTTCATGTAATGCATCCTCAGTTAATAACACAATAAAAAAGACAGCTGATCCTTGTATGATATAGCTGAAGCAGCTAGCCCTAAAAAAACACTCTTGGGACAAATACATAAAGTGCCGTCCCAATGACTGACAGTTCAACCTTGAGCAAGAGACTTTAGATGCCTGAGAAACTGTTAGTATAACTAAAACACTGTTTCCACTATGTACTTGCTATGATAATGTACCCCAGCATTTGTCCTCACAGTTATGTTCTCCTAAAACATACCAGACTATTAGCTGAAAATAATCAACCAAAATATTTTAAAAGAAACTGATTATTATGTTAGTCTATTATCTTTTCTTGGATTGAAAAATCAATTTTATGGATTAAGCATATGTGGACAACTGCATACAATTATTAATTTAAAATAAACTGGACATACTTATGGAAGATCTGGTATGTAATGTCAGGACTTCAAAGTTTTTTTAAACTTTGTGTTTCAAAATCTGACCCTAGAACAGCAAACAGTGTCTTATATTAGTATGTATAGGCAGATCTGGGTCTATGCAGTTTACACTGGATCATATTTAAATGCAATATGGTGTATTTATTTATAAAAATATGGAATACATTTCTTGACCTACTACACATTTTTTGGTATAGTTACAATTGTTTGTTTCTTTAATTTTTCTCCATGGCACTTGTTGATTAAAACTAATCAAATATAAACAATAAATTAAAAAATGTAAATGAAAGAAATAAAACTTTAAACTGTGAATGCTGATCATTTGAATATATACTGCAAACACCACTATTATAAATCAATCAATGGGAAGCCATTACTGTATTTATTGTATGTACTGTGACTTGATAAAATATTTTTTTCCTGTCCCAGAACATAAGTTGCAACTTTTTCCACCCAGGTCATATGTCCCAATACTTAAGAAATTAATAAATTTGTAATGAATTTGTGCCTCCCAACTGTACATTGCAATACAATAGACAAAATTTTTATATGATAATGAAATGAAAGAAACTAACCTTGTATTGTTATCACTTATTCCCTTTTTTTTCATCATCAGCATTAAAGAACTAAATATATCCACGAACACCACAAATGTATTGTAAGAGATCTAAACTGTAGCGAGTATTGTTTATATCCAATAATGCATGAAACATTGTTCGTTGACATGAATATTGATAAAAAATCGTGTTTGGTTGTACTCAAAGATTTAAATATGTTATCCAACTGAATACTGAATCCACCAAAATTGTAAATGAGAGGGAAATAATCAAATGATCACTTGAAGACAACTGCCATTCATGCATGACATGATGTTAGGTGCAGAACAACCAAGACTGAATTACATCCAGGTCAACTATAGAACAGTATCTTGCAAATAAAAATCATTATTTGAAAATAAATTCACTTGAGTACAAGTGACAATCTTTCAAAAGTGTGGGTTAAAAAAAGGTATCATTATAGTAAGTTAATATTGTCTATACTATTTACCCACATACATCAGTGCCCGGTTGCATTAATTGTAACTACAGATGCCAAGCAAATAGAAGACCAGGTGATGCATAAACACAACTGGTAGCAAGCAGTAACCTCACTGTCTGAACTTACAGACAGCACATCAAAAACAAAGGTTACTTTTACCACAAAGGAAATTGAATTCGGAAATCAACTTTGACTACTTTGGTTACTTTGGTTTCTTTTTTAAAGGATATCAATATGAAAGGTTATTTTATTACAAACCAAGCCAACCTCGGAAGCCAACTTTGGATTCTTAAAAGGGTGCTGATTTTTTTTAAAGGACATCAATATCAAGGGTTTTTTATTACTAAGTAAGCTGACCTCAGAAGCCTACATTGATTCTTTTAAGTGTAATTTTTTTTTATAATTTTCAAAGATGGCTGAGAAAAGAAAGCAAACTTTGATTCCTTTTCACCGGTATTCATGGGATTATTGAGAATAAATTGAAACAATGGAAACAATTTTAAAGTGATACAATATAGTGCTATATGCACTGACATAGAAGACCCAGTGTTTCTCAAAAGATTTGGAGAAAATAAAATCATTTGAATAGTGTACTTTAGTCTCATTCCTGGGTGGACTAACATTAAGACAGGGGTTAAAAATGTAAGAATTAGCATGACTGTTGCATAATTAGACTAACATTAAGACAGGGGTTAAAAATGTAAGAATTAGCATGACTGTTGCATAATTAAAAAATCTGACATGCAGTTTCCAATTCAGGTGAGGTGATGCCTCTAACAATAATTTTTCAGAGCATGACAAAGCTAAAAATATTCATGCACTGAAAGAATGAATTGTATGTGTGCAGGAGAAGAGTTGTGTTGATGAGATGCTGCTGCAGTGGATTAAAGAGTTTTATCTCAAGTTCACAGTTTTATATTTTTAAAAATAAAATTTCAATTAGAATGTATTTTCGGACATAAACTTTTTGAATGATTTAAAAGGTGTCCCATGACTTATACTCTAAAAGATGATGTGTTCCAAAACACACAATGCACAAAAAATTTCTTTAAAAATTGATTTATGGTGTCCCAACAAATATGGTTAGGGGCCCCGAGTGGCCTAGTGGTCTAAAGCGCTGTCAGTTACGGATCATTGCCATCTCACCTCTGTCTGCGTGGGTTCGAGTCTAGGATTAGGCAAATGTGAACATGTGAGAAAGCTTGCCAGTAACTTCTCGTGGGTCGGTGGTTCTTTCCGGTGATTTTCCGGTTTCTTCCTCCACTATTAATACTGGCATCCATGAATAGCCTATCTTGTGCTGAAACATGGCATTAAGCCCAACAACAACAAAATACAAATATGGTAAACACTGTATTTGAATTCACTAAGCTGAAAAGATGACACTGTCCACATACATATATTCATTGACTTTGTACAATTAAAAATTCATCTACAGTGTAGTTTTTGTTGAGTAAGTCTAAGTAAAATTTTCTTATCCTTAATATTTCAAATATTATTTTTTTATGATTTTAGACAATTTAAAATAGTAGGCACTGAACAGTTAAGTTAATTCCAAGTAATGCATATTTTTTCACAGAAAACAGAAGCTGAATGAGAGGAAACCTACTCCTGTAGAATTTTACTATCAGTTGTTTGGGGGAACCCAAAGTCCATAACCTCATCCAACAGTTCATAGATCAGGACAAAATTGTCTCGGATGCTTTCTTCCTCCAGCTCCTTAAAGTACTCCATAAAAATCTAGAAAAAAAGGTATTTTTTTAATAAAGAAAAATTTGTGTTATAAATATATTTCCTGTTGATGAATTCTTGAAAATTTCTCACAAACTCATAACACACTCTTGCTATCTCCAGTCTTAAATGTGAAGGAAATGGCTGAACCCATTGAAACCCTGTATGGACAGCTGCTTGCCCACAAATGCAACAGGACCAAGAGTCTAGCTTAGGACCACAGGGTTGTAAAGCTTAGCTGCTAATCCAGGTCTACATGGCTTTAATTACTGATAAAATGCAAAATTTGTAAACCAAGAATCAAGTATTGTCAGTTTCTAAGTTGCTGTAGGTTATTTAGACTATAATAAGTGACTGTACAACAAAGACTTTCTACATTGAAACAAACTAAATCAAGGTAATGACAATACTGTTGACTTAAAAGTTTCAGTTAATCCTACATTAACCAGCATCAAAGTACTAACAATACTGGCATCTTGAGCTAATGCTGCATTAAATAGGATCAACGGGGATGAAAACAACTTGTTAGATATTGATAATCATGTTCATTTATACAATCATATACAACGTTGCAGCTTGGTTGAGCTATCAAGTAGATTTGCCTTTGCCCCCCTATAATGATCAATGAATGTAGATTTGTTACATTAAGGGTGACACCTGGTGGTCTGGAATGCAAGAATATCCACTGGGCTTGCTCAAGGTGAAATACTATAAGCAATTAAAAACACATGCAAGGTTACAGCATTCCAAATTCTAGAATTTAATTAATTAGGCAATGTTCACCTACCACCATAAAGTCAAAAGGTAGAAGGGGGCAAATCTGGTCATAACGGGTTTCTCCATAAAACATTAAAAGAAAGTAGAATAAGTGCAAGTACTATCATATATCCCATTTTATCACCACTGTGAAAAAAAAATGATCCATATTAGCTCTCGTTAATCATATTTTATAGCTATTTGGTTCTTATTCTTTACATTAGTCAGTTTTTAAAAAAAACAAGGCTGCATTCTTGCCTAAACTGTCAATCGATTGCACGTCCAGCCTTAAGTTTTGAAACACCAGTGAATGTTTAAACTTTGCTGTCACAAGAAACTACATCTAAAATGAATATCTCCATCATACACACTTTTCTTTAAATAAGGAATAACAAGTCATGTAGAATGTGCTGTCCTTACTATCATTAGAGACTACACTGATCACTTAAATTCATCCACAGAAGAAAATGACAAAATAGGATAAATCAAGATCTGTTGGTTCATTATGACTGGGAAAGGCATCTTACTGCCATAAAAGATCTGTACAGTGTAGCTCTGTTCTAACAATGAAGAGAGAAGTAATGAGGTACAAATTTTAAATACTTAACATCGCAAAATGTTACTTTAGCTTGAGGTCAAATTACTTTATTCCTACTCTGATGCTTTTTCCCTTATAAATTACATGGTTAAGTGGATGTATTTTTGTCAAGCTATGTTGATTGCCATTTCAGCTGTTAGAAAAACAATGATAGCCATGCAATACCATAGTAGGTAGATTTTTTAAATGAAATTAATGTATCTAATCACATTCAGAAGATGTGATTAGACCAATTTTGTTTAAAAAAAACAAACAAACTAAAGCATTAGTTCAAATTCTGCTTTCTCTGGCTACCAGCGGTCTTCCACCAAATTAAGGTGGTCCACCATACAACATCATACAGGAGCAAAACAGGTAATTGTCACACTATTGGGAAATTAAACCCACATGGTCCAATTTTAGTAGGATTTTTTCCCCATCACATCCTATAGGCAACATTGTTTATGCATTCTTTTTTTACAAATGTTTCAATTCTCTATCTTTACCTGTCTTATCACAGACTTAATTAAAATTCACATTATTTTCAGAAAAAAATAAAGCAATTTACGGTAATAAATAATTTCTACTGAATTGGCCTAGTATTTTTTCGAGTATTACATAAAAGTGGTCAAACTTTGTCAAGGGAAATAACCACTGTAATTAATCAATTCCTCTCTGACTTAGAATGTGTGTTATATCCCTTTTATATCTTGATTAGCCTGTCAAAGTTAAAAGGCCAGAAGATATATACAGAAAGTGCCTTACTAATGGAAACAACTGTTCTTAGTAATGCATAGCAGATGCAATGTCATCAACTCTGAATACAATCCCTCCAAGCATTAAAGTGGCTTCCATTTTATCCAAACTGAAGTGGAAAAGACAAACTCTTAAACGGAGTCTGATATTGTAAATCACTGCTTAGACTTCAGTCATCATTGCCATATGATGTTATCAATATGACATGACTTTTGTCTAAGTCCACTGAAATGCTATAATCTCTGAAAGATATTGGATATAAAATAACTTTGGTTGCAAGTCTTGTGACATGATTATGATTTTTAATGTAGCTTTAACAATTTTTCAGTCATATTGCTACGATGTCTGCAATGTGGTAGTTTATAGTGCTGTCTAGCACTGGGGCATCATGCCTCAGACATGAAGCATAATGTCCCACCCAGTCACATTAGACACCAGGCCAACCAGTCTAAGACTAAATTCTTATTGCTGAGCAACAAGAGAGGCAGCTGTTAGTACCATTTTTGTAAGTTTTGGGTATGACTCGACCAGGGATTGAACCCATGACCTCCCGCATCCATGGTGGACACTCTAACCCCTAGGCCACTGGAGCGGTTGCAAGTTTTCTCTTATTAAGTAATCAAAAAAATTTCACACTAATCACAATACCTGACCTGTTACAATATTTGTTTAAAAAAATAAATGAGACCTTAGGAAATCTTTAGCCATTTATAACCAGGTTTAAAATTGTCAAAATTATAGCAAGCATCTCCGGGATCCAGTCAATCATAATGATCAGCTATCTTGGTACCAGATCAAAGGTAAACTATTAAATACAGACCTGAACTAAAGTTTAAGTCCACATACTTTTAATTCACAATATCCTATAAGTCTCAGCACCTAATGTCAACTAGTTCAAAAGTGCAAAATTCATCCTCATTGTCTGATAAAATTCTGAAATGATCAATCATTGTCTAGCAATCTCTCATAGTATAGTCATATTAAATATTGCCTGAATCCCTTTCCTGGCCTCATTGTCAGATGTGGATGCTTATTTCGAGATTGACCTTGGGCTCTGTAAGTAATGGTTTGATCATACAGTTTTCTAACTCTATTAAAGGATGCAATTGAACACGTTAACTGTGTGACAAGTTGCTGGCCACTGTACCACACACAGGGCTCAACCAAAGGGTTGTCTGGTGGGATAAGAAGTCAAGGATTAAGGTCAAACATTTAATGGATGAGGCTGACATCTAATTGGCACTGCACATTATTTTCGGCTACATCAAATAAATTGCCAACTAAAAAATAAATGTTAGTGCTGCCTTACAAACTAAGTGCTTAATGTGGCCACAAGTACTGGCAGAAAATTTGCATATGCTAAATGGGTACCCTTTGGCTCATTTTATTACCCAGGTTATTATCAACAAGCAGCACTAACTTGGTCATGTGGAAAACCAATGTGATTTCTTCTACCATAATGAAAAAACTTCTCTCACCAACATACCATTTTCTTTGTGTAATTGATATAAAAAGTCTAAGATCTTACAACATGTGCAAGGAAGATTAATTTTTTCAAAACCATTTTAAGTTCAATGGTATAAAATGTCATGGTTTGGGGAAAAAATATATGTTCAGAGATATTTAATTTCTTTTTTTTTACTGGGAGAAAAGTTCAAATATTAAATGACAATTTAATTTCTCTATAGTTACTTTCATGCATTTCTGAGCAAAAAGGCCTCATCCTATTTTATGAATTAGGTTTTTTAATTACTAACATTTAACATAAATGCAAATGCTGAATCAAAGATGACCATATATTTTGGCATACATACAAGCAATTTTAATTATACTGATACAGATAAGATTACTGTAAATTTCTGCCATGTTCCAAAAGACTGCTATCATGTCATACATCTATCAATTCAACAACTATGAATTTAGTGTTTTAAAATGAAACTCAACAATTAAGAATCTGATGCTGAAATAGAGCCAAACACACCTTATCAAGCTTTCATAAATCAAAGCATGCATCTTTTCTATACACAAATAGTTCCATTGCCAATGAATTTCACATTCATAACTATCGTAATGTCTCTGACACCGAGCTCAAAGAGCAGAAACAAAAAGAAAAAAAATCTCCCACCACTTACAGATGATAATCCAATTGTTGGTTGGAATCTGACACTGTGTGAAATCTGTTCGCAACTCACTACCCCTTAGAGTGATTGAAAAGTGGAAGTGCTCTTTGATGCTTTCAAAACACATCAAGAGGACAAGCAGCTGACTAATTTAAATGAACAGAGAAGTCCACTTGTCACAGCTCAATTAACATAAAGTGGAGATAACTGAAAATATCTACCCATAGGACAACTTATGCAAAGCAGCTAATCTCCACACATCACAAAGTTTTACTTTAGAACAAGAAAATAGAAATGGAATACAGAAGAGTACACATAATCAAAAGTATTAAAAATGCAGTGAAACATTTTTAATTCATGAAATCATGACAAATATTTGAGCTGCAAAAGTAAACATTAAATTTATGACTACAGACTACCTGAAGACATATATGTAATAATAAAAGGCTCACATAGAATACTGTACACCCAGAAATTAAAATAACAATGTATCAACAGATTCTGCCCTGTATCCATGGTGTTTCTCAACTTCAATCCACTCAAATTCCACACCAGTTTTTACCATAAGTCATATTTGTTAAACTGACACAAAGTTAACCATGCATACATAACAGATGTGTTTAAAAAAAATGGTAATACTGTTTGTTTCACATGTAATGTTTTGTGTGCAAATTATATGAGTTGGAAATTAAGTAAAGGAACGTCATGAAGCTATGATAACAGCAAAGCAAGCCTGTGCTGTTATTTTACAGTAGGGTTTTATACACAGTTATCATACACAAGTAAACATAAACACACAGGCAAACACTGTAAGATCAATCATTACCTGTACTAATTTATGTAGAAATGAAAAAACCAATGCTACATTGGCATTTTTCTTGGAAGTGGCCACAAGATACAAATTATTGTACTTGGTGTAGAAAAAGGCAGTATTCCCGTATTGAATAATGGGCGTCATGTTTCCCTCTTCTTCCTTTTCCATCACCAGGGGCATGAACTTGTCAATGACGGACATGTCAATATCTCCACGATAATTACGACATATCATCACCTGAAATTAAAAAGTACTTGAGCATCTCACTGTGACAAACATAAAGTTAACATTATACATAAATTAGATTATTTATATTCAACATAACCTGCCTTTATAATCAACTAGAGATCTGGGTTATGTAGAATTAAATTTAATTTAAATATAGAGAAATGTTCCATCATAATCCCTAATAGTTTCAAATGGTTTTTGACAAATAGGTGCAATCTACAATAGCCCGCATTTTCCATCACTGACATTGGAATTTTAAATTTTATAATAATTATTACGACTCCTTTCATAAACTAATAAACCTAAACTGCTTGATTTAAGTGGTTCAGAAATATCTGAATATATAATATAAAATATTTACTAACTTTGACAAAAAAAACTTTCCTTTATCTGTCTGTCAATCACTGAATACCATTATAATATAGTCACTGACAAACCCCATTGAAGGATTTGTGTAAATGATCATGTACTCCTACATGAATACAAGAAATATTTGTAAACTTAAATCACAAGATAACTTGCTTCTGTTGGCATAAGTTTCCATGGTGCTTATATTGATGAGTTATTTTTAATTTTGAAGGTTGCAAGAGTACTTTTAACATCGCTGCCTCATGAAATGGGAGCTAAGTAACTTTCCAAAGGACAAATTAAGTTGACCTGCGCTGAACTAGACGGGAACCTAACATGTAAACCATACAAATCTCTAGCAACTGAGCTATAGCCAACCCAGATAAAGAGCATATTTAGGTGTGTGATACAAACTAAGTTCAAGATGCAATGCAGTAGCTTTGGTTTAAAGCAATAAATAAAAAATGCAGATAAAGACAACACAGTTTTTAATAACACTGGTATAAATTACGGAATATGAATCATCACTGAAAGTTTTGGTTTGTGTTATATTTATAGATTTGGCTTGTGTCAGATTTATCTTCATCCCTTCTTTATCTACAACACTGATGTAAAGATGTCATGAAAATATAGATTAAAAGCTATTTTTTGTGTGACATCAAAAAAACTCAAAATATTTCAATGCAAACCAGTGGTGGGGGATCTTTTTATGCCAAATACCATCATCTCAGTGAAAACAGAACCAAAGCCATTGAAACAATAGTCTAGATAAGATTTTTAAGAAGTGCAGAATAAAACACTGCAAGTACAGTAGTCCCCCTCTTCAATGGCCCCCCACCAGTAGCCACCTGCTCCATACAGCCAGAATCCATTGGCAATGACAAGTTTGTGTTCAAAAGTACCCCTCACAGAAAGCCAACCTGTTCACGCAACAAGCATATTAGTGCAAAACTATAAAATTTATCCCTCACAAGCGGCTACATTTTATTTTGTAATATGTATCCAGAACCAGTATTTTATTCATAATGCATGTTAAGTAATACAATTTATGTTTCCTGATGTCATGTTTTCATTATGGAAAGAATTGTTGACTAAAGAACATGTACCACTGACTAAAGAACATGTACCACTAAGGTTAATATATCATCACACCCCACAAGAAGCCACCTTTATTCCATAAAGCCAAGAAAGACTCAAATTTTAATCTACATGAAAAGTAAAGTATACATAATCCAATTAGCCTTACTACTGTGTTATCATGAGATGTCCAGTTTAGTCACTGATAATTTTTAAGATTACAATTATTAAACAGTAAGTAGTAACAGTTGAAAAGTGGCAGCATTGATGTACATTACACAAGTCACAAGAAAATTTTTTGATAGCCTTTATGGCTTCCCTTCCTAGGATGTTGAACTTGTTAATCTTCATAATTAGTGGCTATTATTACTGACAATAATAGTCAACTTTATAAATCCTAACAGCAGTGAGGTCAATTCTGCATACATATCAAAGCCATTTTGGCTTCTTTCACTTAATGTAAAAAAATGTATATACAGTAGGGTACCAGACTGCAACTAATGAATCATGTGACAAGACTGCCACCTTTAAAAACACATGGCATGTTGTTTAAATGCAGAACAATTGTTTTATCAGCCTTGTAAACAACAACACTGATGATTACAACAGGACATAATTGTCAAGATCATAGCAGGGTCAGCATAGGCTAAAAATAGATTCTGTGCAGACACACACTAAGTAATTAAACTAGAACAAAACATGATACCTGACAAAGACAGAAAAATCATGTGACAATACAATTATCACTTCCATTACAAAGAAGACACTTTGCTCTACAAAAGTTTCATCTGTATAATTAAAACACATACAGTTAGCAACATTTCAAATAAATTGCTACAACACCCTCTCACATCACACACCAAAAATAAGAACTATTAAAGCATATTCAGTTGAAATAAGTCTATTATTATTATAATAAGAACCTTTCAAAAATTAAAGTTACTTTTAAACAAAGATATTAAATGCTTTCAAGAATGTTGCTTTCTTATTATGTACATTACATATACTTCTCACAAAAAATTTTGTCCCCCTCTGGAAAAGCCACCTGTCTTATAAGGCCATTCTCCCATTGCAGAAGGGTTGGCCGTGTAAGAAGGGGTCTACTGTGCGTCACAAAATTACATTCTGTATTTACAACACACAATTACTTTACAACTTAAATCCATTATGAAAGGACTGATGGATAATATACAAGATCCAATGATAATGTGAATATTGATAATGTGAATCCTTTTTACTGTAGCTTTTCCCCGTGACACCAAATATGAACAAAATGTTGCAGGTAACTACTTATAAAAATATTTATTATGAAATGGGGGAAAAATGAAAATCATTTGTACCTTTCCCTTCACATCCAAGACATACACTGCAGAGGCTGACATCCTGATTACTGTTTCCTGTCAGGCCTCAAGTACTGCAAAAAAATTAAATTCTTTAAAAATCACTTTTTTTTTCTGGTAGTTCAATTTACATTACTGTCATATATCCGGCTTCCAGGTAGATAAATATAAATTATAGATACAGTATTTGTCTTGTGAAAGTAATTATATACTTATATAAATATATGTGGGTTTCTTTAGTTTGGTGTGACAGTGTATGAATAAAATCACACAGCCTTGAAAATATCTTGGTTAAGTGTAACACTCTCTAGGCAGACAAAAATCTTAAAATTTTGACATTATCTATCTCTTAACTTTTCCACTATCTAACTTACAAATATGTATGATAACTCCCTGAAATGGAAAATTAAGACACCAATATTACAAAAAGGTTTCACTATAAATACAAATACCACTAAGAATTAAAGTTTCATGTGCAACTCAAATTTATAAAGTTACAAATTGTATCTCATTAATATGTTTTTCAAAGTATCCAGGTATTAGCTTCATGATTTTGACACATTTAATTGTCAAGCTTTGTTAAATAAATGTGGTTCTTCAGAAAATTGAAAGGTTGAGTATAATAACAGGGACAAGTAACTTGTACAACTTGTATTTGACAAAGAAACTTGCCATCCAAAGAATCTGACTGAGAGTCATTCTATGCAGCCATATTGATTCAAGGTTCAAACTATGCCATAATTCTTGTTCCCTGCCACAATGTGGCAGTCAAATTTAGTTTAGATGAAAAACCTAGATGTGTAAATAGTTGCCTACCTAAAAGCAAATGTAGCAACAAGCACTACATTTACTTGTGTGACTGTCATGAAAAGAATTTTAATGGTAAAAAGTTAAATAATAGTTGTATAATGCACAAAGTACATTTTCATGTGCATAACTTTCAATTAATCTGTGGGAGTTTTTGCACTTCACAGCTCCAAGTGCATGAATTCATACAAACTTGTGATCTGCACACCATAGAAGCATCTCTATTTAGTTTCCAGAACCTAATGATCAACTATTGCACCAAGTTTGTCTATAGCTTTGCAGCAAAACACCTTAAATGCTGATTGATGGTTATTTCATATCCTAGACCTGAACAAATAATAGTCACTAACAAGAAGTCAATTTAACATATTTCACTTTGTGACATCACTATTGAAGCTTTTAAATTCAACCACAGTCTAAGGCAAGATTACAAATCTACAAAGAAACTTTGCATAAAATGATGAGTAAAGTACTTTATTTATCTATGTGAACATATTTGGAATATTTTCTTTCTGCTGTAAACCTGTTGGGATAAATAATTAGCATGGTACTGGCTGGGGAAGAGGGAAAGGGAGAAATATACATATATATCATATATATGAACATCAATTTGTGTTAATTTTGTAGAAGGCAAGCTATTATTATCAAGTCTAAATGAGTGCCTGTCCTGTCAGCAGTTGTTTCAGATGAATTCTCACTTTAAAGAACAAGGCGGCAAATTAATAATTACTGACAACTGCCAAGAATTAAAAGAACTTGCCTATGGTAGGTATAGTTTTCTATCAATTTTTCATTTGTATTGATATGTGTATCGGTACAGCAAGTATATCCATGCACCAATATACTGATGAAACATTTTACCCTTGCTATTAAAATCCCCTGCTACAACCTAACAAATTAAAACAAGAAATTTTACAAATAAGCATGAATACAAGATTTCCTAAGTTTGATTTTAAAATTTTCCAAAAGCCATCAAAGTTTGGAATTGTTTTAGTACAACTGTCAATAACTGCTGATTTTTTTCTCTTCAGAAAAACAAATTGATACCTTTTCAAAATTAGTATGGTGATTATTCTTGATATATGCCATGCAAGGAAGGTCACCAAACTAATCAAGATCAATATTAACTAAAGTAACTAAGGTTTCCTAAGATTTTACACCTCTTGGTTATTTTATTTCAAATGTAAATTCATTGAAACATGCTCCTGAAACACTTCAACAAGTCTATAAATTAGTTTAGTCCGATGCTACATCCCCGTAAGTTTGTACCCTCCTACCAATTTCAATAACTAAAAGGTCTTTTGTGATAAAAAGTGCACAGAAGTCAATTGAATCACTGATTTATAATTTCTAACATTACTGTCACCAGAATGGCACTAATACTGGCATCCCCTTGCATCTTTCATGTTTAACGGACTTTCCATACTAACAAGGCGCTATAATCAGTACATTATGGGATAGTTTATTTACATCCGACAACATAATGATGTAATTCATCCTATTTGGTAACTGCCGGATAATTCTGTAAATTACCATAATGTTGACTTTGGAAATATATTCCTTTGCATATGTGAACATATTAATGAAACCACTTGTTAAATCCATGTGAAAGGCTAATTTTTTGTCATTCTTTTCCTTTGCTTGATTTGACACTGTAAATAGCAGAAGCAGACAACATTTTTAGATGCGCATGCCTCCCTTTGCTGAAAATGGACTGGTCCAGAAACTGGAAATGGTTCTCAAGCATCTCAGTATTACATTGAAAACTTCCGTTAAGCATGAAATGCGCAGACAATGATGGTGTTATGGCAATTATTCTCACATTCAGGTTAGAAAATATAAATCAATGAATGAACTAAGTTCTTTGCACTTTTTATCAAATTAAAGGTTTCTGTTATTGAAATATGTATGGGGGTAAAAACCAACGGGGATGTAGCATCGGACTATAATCTTTAATTCAAGGCTAACAGCAATGCTGTAACATGACTGCAGTGCTGTAACATGCGCGAGCCATGGGACATCCTCCCAACCCAACTGCCCCTAAATGTCACTAACTGCTATAAAGTGATTATTCTCAAGGACATTTCTACGATGACGTCAACAAGGTTTTGTTACAAATAAAATTGGGAGCTTAAAATGTAATAATATATAATTACAGGTTAGGCTCCCAATTTTATTTGTAACAAACCCCGTGATGACGTCGACCCTTTAAAGTCTAACCTGAAAACAGGTTCTTTTCGAACTTTAGTACTACCATACAACGTATCTATGCCAGCTCAATCATGTTGCCATACTGCTAAATGGGTCTTTAGACCAAAACGTAGTTGTAACATTTTCAAAATAATATTAAATGCAGTTATTTCCTCTTCGTTGATTTTTATTGTTAGTCCGTACACACCCACCCACAAATTTTAATTAACAGCTGTTAGAAAATATCATTTCGGTGGTAAAACATTCCCATTTTAATAAATTTATCAACTATACTATGCTCTAAATGAAAGTACTACCATACAAAATAACAGCTTACTAAAGAGAATTCTCAAAATAAGCCTCTCATTTACACAACTGTAGTGCAGAATAATAGGAAACGGAAGTGACAATTTACATCTTCCGTCTATCCCATAATCCTAACAAGCTTTCTTTCGGTTTATAACTTCCGGTTATGTTATTGTCTTTGTTGGCGGTATGTTTAAACGTACTTGGCTCACAATCCCTTTATCCATTTACCAAAATTTCATGTCTTCATAAGAAACTAAAGATTTGCGTGATTATTTACCTTGAATCACATGCTTATATCGAAACAATAAGGTGCTGATGGACAAATTTCACAAGTGGTAATGTTTAGTGTCTTTCCTACTATAAATACTACTAAGCCTCACAAAGCAAGATTTAAAAAGTGTATTTGTATTGTTAAATATATTGCTGAATCAATTAACTTAGCCGAAAGACATATTTGTCCAATTTAAATGAACGAAAATTTCGCGACAAAGTTCGAAATCGAATGACAAAGTAATGTCTCACAAAATCATATGTAAAATGTTAATAAATTGTTCTTTTAACTTATTATCGAAAGAAAATGCAATTTTTCAGTATATCCTAATCATGCAGCAAAGCCAGACAAAGTCATACAAAGCCTCACAAATCCTCAAAAAACCAGACCGAGTCATACAAATCATATTTGTCAACTGTATTTGTATTGTAAATTATATTGCCGAATAAAGTAACCAAACTAAAAGATTAGGTTTCAACATCATTATGACAAATTCAATAACCAAATAAAATTTGGCGTCAGATTTTGAATTCGAATACAAAATCATATGTAAAATGTTTGTTATTTGATAAATTGTTCATCTGCATGATTATCGAAAGAAAATGCAATATTTCAATATGTCCTAATTACACAATGACAAAGCCTGGCAAAGTCAAAAAATGCCAGAAAATGCCACACAAAGCTTGACAGAGTCATGCAAAGTCATATTACACAAATGTGTATTGTAAATTATATTGACGAATTAGCTAACTGCAAGGACTAGCTTCAGCATTATTATAAATAAGGATAAAGTCTGAACAAAACGATATTTGAAATGTTTTGTTATTTTATAAACTGTTCTTTTGACTGATTATCGAAACAGGTTGACAAACTCAGCAAAGCCTGACAAAGTCATGCCAAGAAATAATACAAATGTTTACTATTGTTGTATGATGTTTTTGCCACATAAATTGCAAAAGAAAAATGTTTGATTTACTATGCACACCATAATGAATGACTGATAATTGGGAGACAAATTCCAAATTCACTGCATCTCAAAAAAGGCATAAAGAACATGAGTCTTAACTTTTATATTTATTATTTTAAAATATCTAAATAAGAAAATTCAATCTCCATTTGGAAACATATTTTTATAAACTTACATTAAACTAACCGTAATTAAATATGTTTAGAATGTTACAATAATGTATAAATATTGATAAGAAGAAAATGTTTGAGAAAATACACAATTTAATATTTGATATAATTCACAATAGTTATATATGACATTGCGTGATTTGCGGTATTTAGTAAGACTGATATGTCTTTGAGATGATACTTATTGGAGGCAACACTGACCAAGTTAAGGAAACAATGCAAAAATAATTCACATTTGCATATATGGGTTTTGGTATAATAAGCATTTTACTAATATTTTCATTTATTAATTTATGTTAAGTGAGTTTCCACGCAAACTAGAAACTAAAAACTTTGAATTAGGCATAGATTTAAAAATTTAAATTGTTTTTAACTGCTATTTTGATATGCTGTAATTTGCAGAAGTCTATCATATGACAAATTGTTATTCATACCTCAGTCTCAAATGCATTGTGCAGAATGAATTGTCCACAAGATTCAAATTTCATTACTAAATTTCAAGAGATGGAGCAAGCTATTTATTTTAATACTCTTAAAATTTACGTTACATCTGTAAAGAAAGAGAAAACACTATATATTAAGAAATACTGTGTAAATAACCCCTCCTTCCTACATGCCAGCAAGGTATGGAATTCATAATAAAAATTGCAGACACTTTATTAAATATGTAAGAATAAGACAGATAAATCCAAAAAAACATTTTCTTTACAAAAATGATTTAGTAATTATCAACACAAACAAATTTTGGGGTAAATTCAAAAATAAAAATTATGAAAATGAAATGTACATCTAGTTATTCATTCATAATCATATTAGTAGGATAAAGTATACACAAATAAAGTCAGATTAAGTTACTCAATTCAATTATCTAATGACTATAATGGATTCTTTTCATGATTATGAAATAAAAAGAAATGAACATATTGTGATAACACTTTACAGACGTAAATTGGACTTGGTGTAAAATTAACCATTTTTTTATCTGATAAACTGTCATCAAAAATGTTTTTAATGTTTCTTTTTCCACTCTGGTACACAGTGTCATAAAATTTCATAATAAAAATGTGTCTTTCAGCCTTTAATCGGTGATTCATGCTTTCTATATTTTTGTTAATCCACAGTTGGTCATCACAGGATACATGTTTTGCAATTTTCTCATTAATGTATATTTCTTAATATAACAAAAAATCTCCATGTTTTTTTTTTATTTAGTTTAGTTTTCAAAATTTGGCTATGTGTGTAAAAAGTTGCTGAATTATTGGCTGTGGCAACACCATTTGATCCAAAGATCAAGTTGATACCAAAACCAGCTGTTTCATTTGATGTTGCCGCAGCAATAACAAACATATTTGTTTGGTCCTTCAAAGGGAGCCTTTAGTGGTACCTTTAAAAACACATGCACCTTCATCAAAGCAAGCCAGCAACCTTTGATCAAAGATGCAGCCAACAAACTAAAAAAAAAAGCATTGATTCAGTTTTCATAGTGATTAGAACATATTTATTTTGCCTCAAAACTTTCCTCTTTGCAACAAAAACATGCATACGGAGGACTCATGTGTGGGTGATTTTCAGCGTCCTAAATCAAAAATTTGCGCCCAAATATACATAATTAGGCGAGTCTGAGATCTCTGTAAAACCAGTTCAAAAACTGGAACAACAGAAATGATTAGCCATTTGTCGACATTTGACAAGCTTATTTCTAGTTCAATCTGCAAAGTTTAGGTCAATGTTCGCTATTATCGCCATTTCATTTGCGATGTTGGTTCAGCCTTTGCATGCTTTCTTCACAGGTTTTGGGCAATTTTGGATGTTTTGGCCAGGATTTGGGGGAATTGTGCTGCCCTCCAATTGACATCAAAACCTATTTCAAATATGATTTTGTCTGGCTTTGTTATTATCGAAATTTATCTCCCTATTAGATTATTTATCTCCCTGTTAATGGGTGGGTGGGTATATGTGTCTGTCTATATATATATATATATATATATATATATATATATATATATATATATATATATATATATATATATATATAAGCCTAGTTTTTCTGTTTGGTTGATTTATTCATCAATCTTAATTTGTAATATAAATACACCTTCCTAATATGACTTTTTCTGGCTATGTGTACCTTTGTTATGTGGAAATGAATATATACAAAAGTATATACAAATTGACAACTGATTATAACATATATTGGAAAATTGAATTTTCTTTCAATAATCAGACAAAAAACAATTTATAAAATAATAACAAACATTTCCAACATGATTGTCTTATACTTTATCAATACTTTATGATTGTTCAAAATTCGAACTTTGTTGCCCAATTTTTAGTCATTTAAATCTGCATAAATACGTCTTTCATCTAAGTTAATTCATCAACATAATTAACAATATAAATACTTTTTTAAAATCTGGCTTTGTTGGGCTTTGCAGTAGTAGGACCCATTTAGTGTTGTACCTTAACTTGAGTTAGCAAACAACAACACATTATAAAGAAAATGTATCCAACAATTGTTAGAGGACTAGGATGGCGATTATTGTTACAAGTGGGGCTCCCATCCCCAAAAACTGATGGATACTATTAATTAGGCAATGAGCGACTCTAGTCCTACAATGTAAGACATAGCACATGTTTCTGTTTTTGTGCTGGTCTTACTACCCAAATAACACCCTTGTATAGCGTATTCCAATGCTGGTTGATATTAGAATGAGTAGTCAAAGTTTAAGGAATATCTCACACACTTGGCAGCCTATATTGACAATCTTCCAATTGACAATATCCAGTGAAAATATGATAGTAAAGTACAGACGAAAAAGCTAATATGGTAAAACTTTTATATTATATTAATTATTTTTATTATTATTATTATTTTATATATATATTATTATTTTAGAACTACTGGACCAGGTGCATCATGGTCAATAATTTCCATGTGTCCACTTAAAATTTGTCCCCACCCAAAATAAATTGAAGATGGGGAACAACTGTCCTGACTGACCTTTTGGGTTCCAGGTACAACATTGTAGCCCTACGTAAAGCTTCATAACTTGTATAAATAAATTCAACAAAATACATAATAGACATTATTCCAAAACAGTAAACGTTGTTTAAGATTTGATTCTGGCATTGTTAATGTTTCTGAAGACTGAAACTTACAAAATCATATGTAAAATGAGCAGATTTAGATGTATTCTTGTGTGTAAATACATATAAGTCTTTTTAAAGCATCGTTGTGCTGACTCAGCTTGAAAATGGGAAACTAAAATTGGGGAAATAAAAGCATATCTGTACAACCTCACCATATGCCACTCAATAACTCTAAAGGTCTTACCCTAAATTTTACAACTTTTTAATAAATATAAAGACATGTCTTTAAATGCTTGAAAGTTGAATATTTCAGACTTATTGATAACTTGAAATTGAAGCATTTATGTTTCCTAACATTTTATGCATTAACTAAAAAAGATGCATAAGTGCACACCATTTGCGTATAGAAACTGGCAAAAATGAGAAAATAAAAATTGAGCAAAGCCATCTTATGAAGCCAGATAGGTGAGAATAAAGCTACCAAATGTTGTTAGATAAACTTGCTAATAAGTAGAATCCAGCAGCAAACAACATATAAACTGATCTGCCATTGAATAATGCCTCTGCAGAAAAGGTTATATATTTTTTGTTTTACTGATTCCTCATAACAAGCCGCTTAGGACCAGCCCATTATGTGATGACAGATCTGGGTGTTTGCATTTGTAAATCAACTTACAAGCAACTTTATATGGTAGATGAATGCCATTTTATCAATGAATGTCCTCTTAATGCCAAAGAAAGAAGAAATTGATAATTTTATTATGCAGTAATCTACCTTTCTAATATAGATAGTTTTGCAAATTGTTCAAACACAGAAATTTTGCTTTTAAGTTTTAATGTTTTAATGAAAACTGCAAGAAAAGTGGAAGTAGTGGAGGAAGGGGTTGATTGAAGTCTGATGGATATAACAAAATAGTACTAGTCTTTCATTACATTTTTAAAGAAATTTCTACATTTTAACATTTCAATTTTCTATTTTCCACTTTTAAAAATCTATTATTATCTATATTCATAAGTCTTTCATTTCTACTGGCTATTGATTAAAGGAGGGATTTCACCTCATTTATGAAAAAAATGTCCAAAAGAGACCTTAATTGTACAATCAAAGTCTGTTCTTTTCTCTTCTGCACTTTTGCGGGAGGTCACGAGTTCAAACTGCAGCTGCATCATACCAAAGATGATAAAAATGGTGCCAGCAGCTGCCTCGCTTGGCGTTCAGCATTAAGAGATTAATGTTAGAACTGGTCAGCCTTGTGTCGGGATAATGTGACATGTTTGCAGCATGACACCCCGGCATTAGACATTACTATAAACTGCCACACAGCAGACATTTTAGCAATATGACTGAAAAATTATTAAAGCTACATTAAAAATCCAAAACACTCATGCTCTTCTGCACTGTACTCCAGCTCCATAGGAAGTTAGATAACCTTATCTTGCTGTGCCATACAACAAATCAAACCAGTCCGTTCTATCGTGGTAGCTAAAATCTATTTTCAGAGAACCATGCCAATTTTTTGTATTGTTGTTGTAGGGTTTAACATTTTTCAGCACAAGATAGGCTATACATGGCGACAAGTAATAATAATGGATGAAGAACCCTGGAAAACCCCAGGAAGAACCACTGACCCATGAGAAGCTACTGGCAGGCTTTCTCATTTACCCACATTAGCTGAGTCTGGACTCAAACTCACACAGACAGAGGTGAGATGGCAGTGATCTGTAACAGTCAGCACTTTAGACCACTGGGCCACATAGGGCCCCTTGTATTTTTGTTTTGTTGCAGAATTCTCAAATAGAACATAACAAAATTAATGAACATAAATTTTCTTTGCACTGTACCTGACACCATTTAATAAACAAACTGAAATATCTAATGGCTTTAAGTTTAAAACCCTCACACAAATCCTTTTCAGAGAGAATGCCCTCAATGTTCATTTTTTCAGTCTCTGAATCCAGCAGAGTTAGGTCTTTTTGTTGATGTTAAGAAGATCTACTGGATGTCAGGTTTGATGCCACCGTTTAATGACTAAGTTTTACATACTTATTGTTTCTGGCTTGGAACTTTTCCCAGAATTTCTGTCCACTCAGTTACTTTTGAAAGAATTCTTGGACTGAAATAAAATTTGGTATCATGCTTTACATTAAGAAGGCCAAGGGCAAAGTCATTTTCATCTTTTTATGGAGTTTAAGTGTAAATTAAGTTTAAGTTTAAATTACAGTTGCAGGGTTCCTGCAGGTCATGGAATCCTGGAAATGTTTTGGAATTTAAAAAATAAATTTCAGGGGCCTTGAAAAGTTATGGAATTTGTCAAAACCTTGCAATGTTTTGGAAAAGTCATGGAATTTGTGACAATTGAGTTAAAGAAATTGATTGCTTCAAATTTTATAGAGCACCGAGAACCAATTAAATAAAATGATAAAATTACAATAGATAAATGGTTTCAATTCATATAATAAGAGTAAGTTCCCCTAATGGAAGTATCACGTGATTTCCGGTGTAGTTCACTAAATAAAAGAAAGTAACTGGAAAGTAATGTGTTTGTTAAGTTTGTAAATAGGAACACATACAAAGACTACTAAGAATTGTTTCCTTTTTTCTTTTCAATACAAATTACATTGATCATTGGATTATGACATGAATTACTGCATAAAGTCAAAGTGTGCTAGCCCATGTAAATTTAAAATGTACATATTATATATATTTGTTGTTAACTTATTTCTTTTTTTAAATTGAAAGATGTCATTCTTTATGTTCATTTACTTGACAATGCAAGATAGTGCAGTCCTTGAGTTTTATGAAATGGCCCTGGAAAAGGTTTGGAAAAGTCATGGAATTTGTTTTTTGTTAAGTTTTCAGGAACCCTGAAGTTGATTTTGCTTCAGTTTAGTTCTGCATAGCTTCTTTTGGATGATGATAAATTGAAGTTTATTTTGGTTTTTGGATGATAATTAGTTAGTTTGAAAAAGGTAAGTAACTGAAATGCATTTGACATTTCATTTTTTACACTTTGTCTTGCTAGACATAAACAGCAGCAGTCACATTTCACTTACAGTTCCAAACTGATCTTTATGAAGAACATAATGTACATGCATCAGTTAAAATATTCATGTTACCAGTTCTATTCTTAAAACAAAATTTGTTATTTACATAAGTTTAAATTTTGAAACACAAGTTTGCATGTTTTTATCATCAAGGACATGATAGGCATTGACACTTGCTTGTGAAAGGGTTATTGGTAGATCAGCTGTCAAAACACATGCCTGTGAATGTGCAAGAGTTTGTAACTGCAGTCGATACCAAAACCAACTTTTTCATTGCTTGTGGCCAACATTTCACCTTTAACATAGGACTAAACTAACCAAAGGCAAATGAGTATCTAAAAAATGACAGACATTCAGTGTGCCTCAAAAAAGTCACATGGCAAAATTGTTCTTGCCTTCCTAACAAAAGATGAAGTTTACATTTTTGGGGCGACTTTTGCATACTTCACCTGGTACCATGACTCCTCCTCAACATTTTTATGGCTTTGGTTTAAGTTTTTATTTTGCATGTATTTCCTAAATATAATGAACAGATTCTCATCTTACTTGGCATAAATCATCATGAAGCTAAGACAATTTATTTTATGTCATAGGAACTTTCTAAAAGTTTTGGCTGATATTTTTTTAAATCCCACGTTAGATTTGCATCATACTTGGCATGGATCATATAAGCTAAAACAGTTCAGTCATACAAGCTCCACTTGTGACAATGAAGGTAATGTGAGGAGAAAATCTGCATTAAAATTTATTTTGTTTTTGTTCGTTTTGTTTTTTTTTTTCAATTGTTTATTAGCTTATATTTCCTTTAGTCCTTGGTGGATCTTCTTCGTATATGTAATGAATCTTTATGAAGCTACAACAATTCATTAGACATGTACTCCCACACATTTGAATTTGGGGTAATGTTTACAGTTCTAGAAAATATGTGTTACAGTTTGATTCAAGTTTTTCATTTCCTTAATCCAGTGATGGATTTTCTTCATCCTATTGCACTGGTTTTAAAATTAAGTAGGATTATTATTATTATTATTATTATTATTATTATTATTATTATTATTATTATTATTATTATTATTATTATTATTAACATTATATATATTATAATGATTAGTATATATACTGTACAGCTTGCATATATATTTAGAGGAATCCCCACACATCATGGTGGGGGACTTAATCCCCTCCAATTTCACTCTCTGATAGGTCTCACAGGACAGTTTTTAGGCAAATTTTCATTCGACGATGACCTATTGCAGAAAAATGATTATAATTTTACAATAAAGATGCAAATAAAAACTAACTAATGATTTGAAAAGATGCTTGTAAGATTCTGACTAAGGTATTAAGGTTTATTTCTTATGCAACTGGTGGTTTTTATACTGAACCTATACTACCTATACAACCCCTCTTTTTTACATTCATTTTTGACAGAAAAGAGCTATTTTCAAAATGTTCCTGTAAGAAGTCAGCTAACAGAGTCAGTATGTACCTTATTCATCTTCAAAGATTACTAGTGCTATAACAAATTAACATAATTTTCATCACCCATTAACCATGTAGATTTTTAGATATTTACCTCTGAAGCAGACACATGTAAATACGTAAGCCAAGTCAGCTGCACATTTGCAGCCCAAGTTACGCATTTGATCTCCAATGCTAGTCTGTGATAGGCAGTCACCAACAAGGCATCCCATTTACAAGCCTAACTCAAAGTAAATGTAAACCACATTACAGATTTAGCTTATGTTTGAATTTATGAATGCTAGGGTTGTGATAATTAAGCTCATGCCTTCTACCTTAATTTTAGGGGTGTCAAAATACAAAACTATCCAGTGAGACCATAATGCTCCATGATAGAGCAATAAGATACTAATAACATACCATCCTGCCTCAGCCAGCATGTTGATGGCATCTCCACCTTGTTGTGGCTGATTGGCATTCTTGATTTACATTTGAACAGCCAGTTAGTGAAGACCACCCATGGCAAGACTGAGGTATCATGTGATTAACAATCAAATATTATTCCAGCAATTTGACCTTTATTTTAGTTGCCTAAATGTATTTCAGTCATTTAAATAGACAACAAAAATTAATTTGAAAAGTTTTTTATATTAAATGCATTAGAAAATTTGAGTTATGGCTTGATGATAGGCCCACATTTATAGCTTCTCATGAACAGTAAATTTATTCTAATGCTGAAACATGAGTAATGTTCTTAGCAAATATTGGGCTAAACCAGCTACATTAGAGCACATATTGGGCTAAACCAGCTAAATTAGATGTGCAAATCAATTTTCTGGATGTTTTTTAAAATATTTCTTTTCAACATTATATGTTATAATGATATAAACTTTGTAATGTTAGCAATTTGGGGTTCAATATTTACAAATATTTCATAGGTTCACTTGAAATTTTTCTTGTCTGCAAGAAAATAGTTTGTATGTATATATGTTCGTATATGCAGTAAAACCTGCCTTGAGAAACCAGTTTATCAGTGCACATGTTTATTATTTTTTTATATTTCTGACCTGTCTTGAGATTTCACATGTCATGAGAGACCTATTATTTTTGGGTAGAATAGGTGAATGCTGTGCCTGTCTGAATTAATTGCTCTAATTTGTCATGAGAGGCCATTATTTTATGGCAGAAGGGGTGGTCTTCCAAGACAGGTGCTACTCTGTGTATGTGTGAATGTATGTAAATTAAGAACAATTCTATGAATAATTTGGGGGAGCAGAGCCAAAATAGCACATGTGTCCATGCATGTATTTTTAGTGTTGTTGTGTGAACACAGTAGCTGTATCCAGTCAGTTGAAACTAGTCCTATTTATTCCAGATTAATTTTTACCAGTATAAAAATCAGCTGCTAAAACACATTACTGAAACTGTTACATAGTTTTGAAAGTTTTGCTGAATTTAAAAATGGTACTGTAATGTAAGAATTAAACTTGGGATAAGTTTTGTTTACATGATTGGTTGAATTTGACCTAGTTCTATTTATATACAATACACAGTCCTCTCCAGTTTGGTTGTTTATAGTCCTAATAAACTGCCTAATTAATTATAGACAGTGACAGCTGTAACAGATGTATGGTTATTCTGTTTGGAGACCTCTTGTTTTTTAAAGCTTTTAGGTTGGTATACAATGATTTTACATATATATTGTGTTAAAAATTGTACTGGCTGTTGAGTAGGTGTTGTACATAATTTGTTGTAGTTCAGAACATTAGTATATGTTTATCTTTCTTCTATTGAACTTGACCTATTTTTGATTTTAGATACCATATTAAGTCCAACAACAAGTGGCTCAGACCAAGCAAGATATGCCATCATATAATGGTAGATCTGTGTTTGTTCAGTTTCTTAGATATGATCAGTAGAGCAAACTAAATAGACCCTGAACTATGGGCACATTATGGTATTTTGATTGCATTTTAACTTGACATATAAGCTAGTATATACACTGTGTACAAGTACTCATTTAGTGAACATAATACATGTGTAAGGTCAAAATTCACTCCTTTGCCTTTTTATTTGTTTCTGCTATAGAGACTTTGGTACACATGTATTTATAATTGAGACACATTACGGCAGCAGACATTACATTGTTAGTAAAATTTGCACAGGATTATGATATACTTCTGTATAAACTATCACATGACATTCAGACATTAATATTATGTTGAATTTACCCTCTGTGACACTCAGACATTAACATATTATGTGGAATTCAACACTGCTGTAACATTCTGTTGTGACCATTGTGTGAAATTCACCTTCACATGGCCACTGCTATAACATTCAGACAGTATCACTTCGTGAAAATTGCCCCCACAAGGACTGACATTAAGACCTGAAAAATATGTGAAATATGATCTCATATGGACACTGCTGTTGTTGTTGTTGTAGGGTTTAACACCATTTTTCAGCACAAGATTGGCTATACATGGCAGCCAGTATTAATGGTGGAGGAAGAACCATGGAAAACCCAGGGAAGAACCACTGACCCACAAGAAGCTACTGTCAGACTTTCTCACTTACCTATGTTAGCCGAGTCTGGACTCACACTGACAGAGGTGAGATGGCAGTGATCCATAATGGTCATCGCTTTAGACCACACTTAGAGCCCCTGGACACTGCTGTAACTTTCAGACAGTTACATTTGCCCTCATAAAAACACTGACCTCATGTAAACATTCACCTGCATTATCAGGAATAAGTTGACCTAAACAACTGTCATATTGCATACAGCAGTTTTTATTATGGGACAGAAGAACATGCTCTTTTATTGTAGACTGTAACAAAGCTTTAAACATGGGACAGGATAAGATGTCATATTTCTGACACTTGTGGCAGCTCATAGATGGGACAGTAAATATATTGCTGCCATATTGAGAATTGTTATGGCAGCTTTATAGATGGGACAGTAGAATATTTTGCTGCCATATTGAGAATTGTTATGGCAGCTTTATAGATGGGACAGTAGAATATTTTGCTGCCATATTGAGAATTGTTATGGCAGCTTTATAGATGGGACAGTAGAATATTTTGCTGTCATATTGAGAATTGTTATGGCAGCTTTATAGATGGGACAGTAGAATATTTTGCTGCCATATTGAGAATTGTTATGGCAGCTTTATAGATGGGACAGTAGAATATTTTGCTGCCATATTGAGAATTGTTATGGCAGCTTTATAGATGGGACAGTAGAATATTTTGCTTTATACACAATACAGATATGGAGTTCACCATTCTAATACTGAAACTGCAAACTTACTGAAATGTGTTCAGAAAGTGACTCTTATTCTAAAATCAGTCCAGCTGCTCCATTACATGTGAATCCAGCATGACATGAAACTGCTGCAGGAGTGGGATGGGGTGGGGTATACCATTCAGTGATGGAATGGTGATCATCTTGGATTAGATTGGTTTGTTTGAAATTGATGTTTTGTTGCACAGCACATAGAGATATTTTAAGAAATGCAATGATTTTGCATTCCTCCAAGGTCTACCTGGTCTAATAAATATTGTACTGCATCCTTTAATGACCCAAATGAGCTGAGTCACTTGGGTTGCATCTCAAAAAATTACCCCATGTAAGCCATTGGGCAGTAGAATGTAGCCCTCTTTGTTGATAACCTGTCCAAACCCAAAATTAAAAGAATGATAAGAAACAAGCAACCTCATAGAGGGGATATTAATAACCTAATAAATTTACATTATCATTGAGCATGGGGAATTTGCCATATGTACTCACTTGTAAGTGAAGTCAAACTGCATAGAACAAAATTCCTAATCTGCCATAACATAATGTGCCTGTAGATCAGGGCTTATGTTGTTTGTTATACTGATTACTAGTAACAAACTGCACAGAACCAGATCTGACAGATCTTGGTCTTTGCAGTTTGCAGTTGGACTCTATTTATATGCGGGTATATACAGTGCACAATAAAACAGACTGGTTAATTATCATAAATTTGAAGTGGAGGCAGACTGAACAATTAATTTGTTTGTTACTGCTTTCATACAGATCTTTTTCTGAAAAGTCTGTTAATGGATTGTAAAAATATGCAAGATTCCTTTTTGATTTTTATCTTTATTCAGTATCTTGTCCCGAATGTCAAAAACAGCTATTGATGCTCACAGTAAACAATGTTACATTTTCTAGTGAGCAGAATATAATTCTGAAGCTAAACCATGATAATATCATTGTTTTTCAATCTATTATTACTAACAGTTTATTTTTAACTTCACAAAACCAGACAGATTAACTATGTTGTATACATGTACTTAAGTAGATTATAAGTTGACTTAAATTTCAAAGAACATTTTTGGTCTATCATCACCTAATGCACAGATCAAGGTCTGTGTTGTCTGATCTACTAATTACTCTTAACAAACTGCATATATTTATTTCTGCTGGTGCATTATGCAGTTAAGTTGCATTCCACTGATATGCTAGTAGGTAGTGTAAGGTATTCAAGGTACATCCCATTACTCTACATGATGTAACATATTAGGTTCTATTGACAAAACTGAAAGGCAAGAAGAAGAGACCTTTAATTCAAGGTTCTTGAATTCTGCAGTCATGTATTAGAATTACAAACATACCACCTTACCATCCTAATTATTAATAATAAAGACATTTTTCCAGAGAAATGTTGACAGTAGCTAAAATAACCCAAATTTATACAGGTAACGATAAAAATGATCAGACAATTAACAGGCCTATTTTAGTGTTACTTGCTTTATCTAACATCATTGAAAGAAATGTTAAATTATATATATATATATATATATATATATATATATATATATATATATATATATATATATACTGTATATTTAACTTCCAAGTCAAGTCAAACTGCAAACAACAAAGATTATAATGTGCTGTAGCACAATGCACCTGCAGATCAGGGTGTGTATTGTTTGTTCTTCTAATTATTGTTAATAAACTGAGCAGACCCAGATTTGCCCATGCATTGTAGGATGGCAGATCTAGGTCTGTGCAGTTTACAGTTGGAGTATTCTTATAAACAACTACATATAGTAGGTATTTGTCTAGAATACTTCATAATGCTAATTCACGGGAAGAATATTCAGATCAAACAGACATTGTTAATCTTATCAATGACAATTGGCCAGAAGGTATGTAATATTATACCATACATACTCGTATATGGATCAAACTTCAAAACTTAATAGACCAGATTTGTTTATGCATAATGTGCCAGCAGATCTGGATCAATGCAGTTTGATTTGTGTAATCAGTAAAACAAATAGTATAGACTATAATCTATGCTCTTTACAGTTGGACCCATCTTATAAGTGAATATATGCAATAGGTACATTCATCCTTGATCTCAAAATCCTCTTTAATCTGATGACCCAAAGAGACCTTTGTATAATGTTTATTGCCAACATTTCTTATCATGGTGCACTTAATTTAGGGCAGATTTATATGCAGTTGCATTATATATAGTTACATACAAATAAATTCCAACTGCCAACAACATAGACTCTAATCTTCTGTCCCATAAGATGCTAGCAGATCAGGACTTGTGTTGTTTGTTCTGTTAATTAGTTCTATCAAACTGCATAAACCCAGATCTGTCAGTGCATTGAGTGATGGCAGATCTTGGTCTGTACAGGTTGCAGTTAGACACTCATTATAAGCGAATACATACAGCACTCAGAGGAACAGTCATATTACATTGCTTCACAGAAATGCAAAATGCAAGTACATGTATTGAAAATTGTTTTAAAATCAACCTACTACAACAGATAACAAGATCTTTTTAGAGTATTTGACATTACTCTTTGGATATAGAGCTTAATATGAAATGAGTATCCTTGGATACAAATCATTAAAGGAATTTTTATTAAAATCATAGGTTAACTTCTCTCAATTAAGTTGCCAGTATAGCTGGAGGAAGAAGCAAATTTTGCCAAATTTGGAGCTTTTTTAAAAACTCGTTCAGATATTCTGTTGTTAAAGTATGGATTAGAAACAAATTAGAAAAATATCAACTATATGGTCACATCAGATTTAAAGACTTTTCTGGTTACTTATTTAAATTGCCTGACTGGTTCGGTGGACTAAGTGGTTAGAGCATCCACCTAGGATGCTGGAGGTCACGGTTTCAAACCATGGCCAAGTCATACCAAAGACTAATAAAAATGGTACTTGTAGCTGTTATTGCTATAACTGGTCAGCCTGGTGTCAGGATAATGATGCCACAGTGCTAGACATTACTATAAACTGCCACATTGCAGACATCATAGAAATATCACTGAATAATTGTAAAAGACTTTTTTAAAAGTCCAAATCACACACACACACACACACACACATTTAAATAGCTATCAGTAACTCAAGTGTGGCTTCCTCATTTTACATCATGAAGTAAATTTGCATGGAATCTGCCATTATGAGAAGTTTTAATGATATTTATATGTACATTCTTACATGCATGTAACTGAGTATTGGATGTATAATATATGTGTAGCATTAGATAGCCATCTATATTAGCTTTCTTTCATGTGCTTTTGCATTGACTATAATGTCTTATACATGAAGATAACAAGTAAAAGTATATGTACAAGTACATTTTTGTGCTTGAACAAGTCTTCAGAGTAGAAATTAGCATATGTGTTTTTAGGATGTTTGACTTTAGTGTACAGTGCTAGAATCATGTATGCTTACTCTTTTCTTTTTCCTGAGGACCATATGGAAACTTAATATCAGTTAAATATTTAACACTCATTAATTATTATTATTATTATTATTATTATTATTATTATTATTATTATTATTATGATCATCATTATTATTATCATCATCATTATTATCATCATCATTATTATTGTTATTATTATTATTGTATAATTAAACAGATATCCTTAATATGAAGATGTTCATTTAATTGAATCTCAATAAATTTCCTATATGCTTTAAAGGTTGAGTTAACATAATGGAGAAAAGTTTTCTGCCTCAAGGTGTTCACATGTTGCATCATTACAATAACAACCACTGCGTGCAGGAGTCCTGTAAAAAGAGGAAATTGGACAATGGAATAGACATGGAATCCCAAAGTTCTGAAGATTTTGGCAAGGCTGGTATGGGTAAGTAGCCCAGAGATTTTTTTTTTTGTAAGGTTCAGGATGTGGATCAGTTCATCTTTCTAAGGAGACCACATTGATTGACAATGAATTTTTTTGTCCAAATTGTTACATGTTGGACTTAAAGTTAATTTTGGGTACCTGCAATCACAGAAATCATGGAAAAGTTTGTAAATCGCAGAAAAGAATTTAAAGGGCCTTAAAAAGTTTTGAAATTTTGTTAAGTCATTTCGAGTTTTGGAAAAGTCATGGGATTTGGTTATTTTGCATTATCCGATCATATAGTTCACCAACACAAAAGTTTTCCAACCTACTTAACTTCAAGAATGGATTTCTTCGAATATGATCCCCATAAACTTCATAGTCAGACTATGTTGAGGGATCTTACAAAAAATCAAAATTATTTACTCATGGCACTCAGAAGAGACTGCCCTATCTGATAGGATAAAGTATGCCAAAAGCCAGCTGTAAAATATGTTTTTGTGTTAAATTTATGTATTAAGTATATATTAGAGGTTGTAAATTTATGAAGTGGGTATTTTTTAAATTGGTAAAATGGTCTTGGAAAAGTCATGGAATTATATGTTTTAAAGATTGCAGGAACTCTGATAATTGTGAAATACTGTATTTCTTAATGTAGGCCCATTGAATTTGGGATTCATGTCTGCTTGTTGCCCCTGAGGATCCCTTTGACCATAAAACTTAATGCTTACTGTATCCTGAATTTTTTGTCAGATCTGTTTGGTTAATGCAGGCAAGACACTGCCTTCCAGGACACTTTTTGTTATTATTATTATCAGGGGTTTTTCTTATTCTTTGTCTGACATAGCAAGAACTGTGGCATATGGTTTGTTGTCTCTGTCTCTCTTTCTGTCCAGAATCCAAGCTGGAGTTTTGTATTGATTTCAGTTCCTTTGATACCATTGTCTGCAGTCATAAACTCAATGTTTACATGCATTATAAGAATACTACACCATTGTCAGATTTCACTGTGACATGGCTTTCACACTTCAATGATTTGCATTTTAAGGAACTTTAATGCTGTATGTGTATTTGTGAATTTGAAGTTAGTTTAATAGCATCCATGGTCTGGATGGTCACAGTGATCTAAATATACAGACTGGCTGACACGGTCTCGATGGTCACAGTGATCTAAATTTACAGAATGGCTGACATGGTCTCGATGGTCACAGTGATCTAAATATACTGACTGGCTGACATGGTCTTGATGGTCACAGTGATCTAAATATACTGACTGGCTGACATGGTCTTGATGGTCACACACAGTCATCTAAATATACAGACTGGCTGACATGGTCTCAATGGTCACAGTGATCTAAATATACAGACTGGCTGACATGGTCTCAATGGTCACAGTGATCTAAATATACAGATTGGCTGACACAGTCTTGATGGCCACAGTGATCTAAATATACAGACTGGCTGATATGGTCTTGATGGTAACAGTAATCTAAATATACAGACTGACTGACACGGTCTCGATGGTCACAGTGATCTAAATATACAAACTGGCTGACATGGTCTAGATGGTCACAGTGATCTAAATATACAGACTGGCTGACATTGTCTTGATGGTCACACACAGTGATCTAAATATACAGACTGGCTGACATGGTCTAGATGGTCACACTGATCTAAATATACAGACTGGTTGACATGGTCTTGATGGTCACAGTGATCTAAATATACAGAATGGCTGACATGGTCTCAATGGTCACAGTGATCTAAATATACATACTAACCACATACATCTGCATAGTCACCATAGCAATAGAGGTGAACATGTGTGATATTAGGGTTTTATCATTGTAAAGACTTAACAAATAGGATGCAGTAGGGCCTGTAGCAGTAAAAGCTTGATATGACTTGATAAGGCCTGTAGAATTATAACAGTAGAAGCTTGATATGACTTGATAAGGCCTATAGAATTATAACAGTAAAAGCTGAAAAGGCCTGTAGCATTAAAAGCTTGATATGACTGGATAAGGTCTGTAGAATTATAACAGAAAAACTTTATGACTTGATAAGGCCTGTAGCATTAAAAGTATGATATGACTTGATAAGGCCTATAGAATTTTAACAGTGAAAGCTTGATATGACTGGATAAGGTCCGTAGAATTATAACGGTAAAAACTTTATGACTTAATAAGGTCTGTAACAGGAAAAGCTTGATATGACTTGATAAGGTCTGTTGAAGCATACCAGTAAAAGCTTAACATGATTTAGTTCTAAATTAAATGGTGACAGTCTGACATTCAATATGCCAGTTATTTTAAAAATATTGTTACCACAGCTGTTCTTGAACAAAAAGCCATATTTATTGGCACCCATACATGCATGCATGCATACATACATACATACATACATACATACATACATACATACATACATACATACATACATACAGACAGACAGACAGACAGACAGACATACATACAGTATCAGCCCTTACATGATACCTTCCTAAACATTATAACCATGCAATCATTTTATTTAAATTACCTGCTGTAAAAAACATGAGTTTATATAAGTCCATCTTTATTAGTATTTATATTTCATTTAATTATTTATTTACATGTATTATAAACTAAGAACCTAGAAAAAGTTCCACAGAGGTTTTGAAATACAGGATATATCAGTATTCTAAAATTCTTTCGTATTCAGGCAGGACTTTTCTACCCATCAGAGCAGATGCAGGGGTTTTCCAGACAGATGAATGGAAGACATCAGGGACAGCTATGTTTCACCCTGTTCTACAAGACCAGTATATCAACTTAAAAAAGTTAGACAAGATTAGCGCTGGTCAGGGGTCATTCTTCACTGCTGATGAGTCTGGAAATTATTCCAGAAATCTTACAGGTTTGGTTTAGATTTGTTTCATTTCATGTCTGGGACTGTTGAAAGGCAGCTTAACATTTCTCAAAAAATGTTAAGATGAAAGGAAAGAACTGCAAAGCCTGCAAGATTTCTTTGCAAATATTTTATTTTTTTAATGCCGTTTCGAAATAAGATTAGGCAAGTAGAACAACAAAGATTCCCAAGGTTGTCATGGACAAATTAGATTAATTTGATTTGTTCTACCCCAGCGTTTTAGAGAAATGTCTCTCCATCTGTTGGTTGGTCCTTCTGTCTGTAACACAATCTCAAAAGCACAAGTAATCCAGTAGTTTTTAATGGTTTAATGTGAATTTTGGAAAACATTGTGATCATCACTTCAAGACATGAATCCAATAATTATCTTTGCTGAAACAATTTTCATAAGAGTTAATGACCATTTTGACTTTCCACTGAATGCAGTGTATGACAAATTATTTATATATATATATATATATATATATATATATATATATATATATATATATATATACATATATACATACATACATACATACATACATACATACATACATACATACATACATACATACATACATACATACATACATACATACATACATACATACATACATACATACATACATACATACATACATACATACATACATACATACATACATACATACATACATACATACATACATACATACATACATACATACATACATACATACATACATACATACATACATACATACATACATACATACATACATACATACATACATACATACATACATACATACATACATACATACATACATACATACATACATACATACATACATACATACATACATACATACATACATACATACATACATACATACATACATACATACATACATACATACATACATACATACATACATACATACATACATACATACGATACCTCCAGACATATCAACCATACTAACAAATATTCTAATTTGACAAAAGAAGAAACAGATGCCCTGCACTCACTGAAAAGCAGAACAGACATTATAATTAAGCCTGCAGATAAGGGTTCCGCTGTTGTCGTTATGAATAGGGAAGACTACATTAGTGAAGCAAGTAGACAACTAAGTGACGCTAGGTTCTACCAAAAACTGAACCATGATCCAACGCTGGAATATGCAAAAATCATCACTAATGTTATTGACAAGGCATGCCAAAGCGGACACATAGACCAGCAAACGAAAAACTACTTAAGCCCAGAAAACCCAAGAGCAGGTAGATTTTATCTTCTACCTAAAATCCACAAACAAGGAAACCCTGGCAGACCTATAATCTCAGGTAACGTGCACCCCACAGAAAGGATATCAGAATATTTAGATCATTTTATGAGACCACATGTCCACAAATTACCATCATATCTTCAAGACATGACAGATTATCTCATAAAAAGCAAAGCTAGTGAACCATTACTGCCAGATACATTACTTGCTTCCTTAGATGTCACATCTTTGTACACCAACATACCGCACAACGAAGAGTTACAGGTATGTAGCAAAGCATGGGAAACAAGAACTGTAAACAATCCACCCACACACTTCTTAGTCCAACTCCTGGAGCTTGTCCTAAAACTCAACAACTTTGAATTTAATGAAGAAAACTACCTACAAATCAATGGAACTGCAATGGGTACTAAAATGGCCCCTTCGTATGCTAACGTTTTCATGGTAAAACTTGAGGGTCAGCTCTTAGCATCGGTTGAGCATACACCATACCAAAGGGTACGCTTTATCGATGATATAGAAATGAAGTGGCAGTATGGAAGAGAAAGTCTGGATGACTTCATATCAAAGGCAAATAACTTTCATCCTTCAATAAAATTCACGGCAGAAATTTCCAACTCAAACCATATTTTCCTGGACACAACAACCAGACTGGTGGAAAACAAATTACACACAGACATCTACTCGAAACCATCCGACAAACACCAGTATCTCCTCCCAAACAGCTGTCATCCAAAACACTGCATTAAGAACATTCCATATAGCCAGGCACTGAGGATACGCAGAATTTGCTCCGACAATGAAAGATTCCTAGAAAGGTCTGAAGAGCTGGCTAAACATTTAATTTACCGAGGCTACAACAAAGACCTGATTGCGGAGGCAATCCAAAGGGCCAAACAAACAAACCGTGATGACCTACTCAGATATGGACAGAAAGAAAAGGTTGATAGGATACCATTTATTCTGACCTATCACCCAGACAATCCCAAAGTAGGTAAAATCATCGCAAACCACTGGCCAACCGTGCAATCGTCAGACATACTAAACCTAATACTTCCGAACAAACCTGTAGTAGCTTAGTAGCTTACCTGAGACCAAAAAACCTAAACGACATCCTAGTCAGGGCAAAGCTAACGCCAATCGCTAGTCAAAACCAACCTAGTCAATCTGGACCCTGTGGCGATAAAAGATGCAAAACCTGTCAACATATGATAGAGACCAAGACATTCACTAGCACAGTGACTAAAGAAAAACTAAACATACATGGTCCAAACAAAACGTGCAAAACAGAGAATGTGATTTATCTTATCACATGTAAGATTTGTGGCCTTCAGTACATCGGAGAAACTGAAAAGCTACACAAAAGGATAAACCTTCATAGATCTGATTGGATGACAAAAAAGCTGTACAGAAGCCTGGTCGCAGAACACTTCTCCTCCCCTGGCCACACTTTTAGTGATATAATACTTATCGCTATTGCTAACAACCACAGCTGGAGTTCCGAACCCAGGAAGCAAAGGGAATCATACTGGATACGCCGCCTTAGAACATTGAAACCAAGCGGTCTAAACCAAGAAGACTAGAAAATGAAAACTATGCACTAGTAGAATTTAACATTTTCTAAATCTTATTATCCTTCAATTTTTACTATAAGAATAACCGGTATAGAATCAAATATCCGGGATATAATCTGCGTTACATATGTACAAAAAGCAAAAATAGATGTCGCTTTGGCTTGTAGACGTTTAGGGAATTATACGTTTTCAGTTTCCGCAACTATTCTATACAAGCTGGTTGTATTTATAGTTTTAGCACATGTTAAAGACAGCCATGTAGAGGTTTACAAACACAACGTTTTTGTGTTTATTTGTTTGTCGTATATATATGTTTTGTATTTGCCTTTGAAAAAGACTCATTAAGAGTCGAAAGCGCTTAGGCTAGTTAGTTACTAGTTTTGTACTGTTCGTCGTCAGTTTATTGCATCTATATATATATATACTGTATTTACAGCATCTTTTCGGACGGCAACACATAATTTTTTGAAATCCAAATACATAAAAAGTTTTTATTACGTGTCAGATAACAAACGGAAAGATAAATTTGTGTTTCATGTTTCCCTATTCCCACGTCAATAATGAAGTTACCATTAGCTCACCTGATGATATGCTGCCATGAAGTAAAACAAGTAATTTATCTAACACCATGGAAAGGATGATGAATTAAAAATGGGCATTACTTGTCTATTTGATACATGTCCATCCACCACAAAAACGCAGCCATGTATTAGAGTCACAATTGTATGCATATTTTCCAAAAGAAATAAAATATTAGTAATCTTGCAAACCACAGTTTAACCCTCTACTTATCAGTGATAAATAAAATCTACTTTACAAATGTAGACAAGCTTCATGTCTGTGTAATTAAGATATTAATACAAACTAAATAAAAAGATTTTGGAAATATAATTCTGAAGATATATATGACAGAAACATTTTAGTATCAAGGGTAGATGTACATGTATGATGCCTAATCTTAGAGCATCAAGGATGAGAGGCTCCATATGGGGTGAGTGTTGTACACATGTCTGGGAAGGGTAAAAATAACAAGCTATATATGAGTCAGCATGATTAATATATTGGTATTTTTTAAAATAAATGTGATCTATTTGTTGTGGTTCTCTCTTCTTTTTTTACACCTAGATGAGGGTAGCTTCAAAATGAGCAGTGCTTGGCAACTCGAAACAATCCACTGTATAAAGATTGTTTTGATGCATGTCAAAGATTTTAAGGAGTCTAAGTTATAATTGTTAATAATATAATTTGTTCGATTTCTTTGACAGGTGTTTTTTGAAATAAAAATCAGCCATCAGGATTTCGTTAAAAGAGTACATGATATATCAAACATGTAGCACCAATAATCAATACTTATCATCTACAGAGAGGTTTATTATTTATTTATTTATGAATTTACTAATCCATACCGACTCCCTGATGTATTATTTAATGATATAAAGAAGGGTCATGGTTTCTAATCAAAGCCATAACTGTCACACCTGCTTAAAGTGGTTTCGTGTGTAATGATATCTACACTGACAACCAATCGTATTTGTGTAAGCCATACATACATACATACATACATACATACATATGTACGTACATACATACATACATACATACATACATACATACATACATACATACATACATACATACATACATACATACATACATACATACATATAATTTAGAACATTAAATTATATTAGTTCATGGAAGTTCATGATCTTATTAAATAATTGGCAACCAAATGAAGCTATCTTTGTATCAGTTAAATTAATGGTAAACACGCTGTGAATTTTACTTTAAAATGGCACAGCAGACCTTCATAGATTGTGTCCAAAAACATAAATTGTAGAAAAAATTATAGAGGACAACATCCGAAACTGACAAGGCATTAAAATATTATATTTGACCCAAAAAAAGTGGTGTCCAAACCAAACCATGTCCAAAAGCATACCATTAATATGGTTTGTGTGAGTGGACACATTTTTTTCTGTTAACTTTACATTGTCTCACCAATCCCTCGATAACTCACGCCCGGATAACTTGCGAACCCGCTTATAACACTGTGTCCGGCATGGCTCTTGATTTTTTTCAAAGAAAATATATTTTAAAATGTGTTGAACATGAAAAAAGTCATGATAAGAAATGGTAAATTGGTAAATTAAACCTTGATATATAGCTCATTTTTATCATCGACATTGGTGATTACTGCCCATAAAGATATAATCCATAGTGTGAAATTTTCAATTTCTAATAAGATATCACATATTATGCTAGTTTTTTTTAAATAGAAAAATAGTTGTCAATACACTGTAAATAAACAGCGCTCAACGAAAAATTCTGGTAAATGCTAACATGTGGCAACAGAAAATGAAATAAATACCAATTAAATGTCTTGCTAGGTGAAATTCACATTATAATCCTTTAATTTCGTCTCAACACTATAATCGCAACATACATATTCTCTTATATGAAAAAATGAAAAGAATCAGTCGACCGTCACATCGAAAAACCCGAAACCCAAAGTGAGTACTTCCATGAGAACATAATTACATGTCGGCTTGGCTTTGTTTGGATCAACAGCTTGGGGAAGTGTTTGCTGCAATAAAAGAATCAATTAAAAAAGACCAGTGTTGTTTTATCACTTTGAATATGTCTTTTGTATCGAATCAAACCAGGTAAGTACAATAAAATAAAGTTCAAAGGCATGCCAATAGGAGCAAATGTTCTTGTATTCCTTACCGTCATCAAATTTCATTTTACTTGACCAATCGAAAATATTTTCACCTTTTATGTATTAACATCATTAAAGTATATAATATCAGTAATGTATCATAATCATTTGTAAATGTGACAATGGAGAGCAAAGGAATTAAGCGAAAGGCTTACTTGGTGACTGAAAGGCTGTTCATTATAGATGGTGTTCATAATGACGAAGCAAGATCAAAAATTTGCAATTAACTGAAAATTGCTGAGTCGACATTTAGAGGTTGGCTTAAGGATGAGCCGAAACTTTGAAATTACTCACATGATGTTCATTCAGTTGAAGGGATGAAACGAAAATGAGCACAGACTGGAAGCAATAATGAATTAGATAATGCTGTGTACGCATGGTTCACACAACAACGTGTCACAAACCGCAAGTGTTATCATGTTCTAATTTAGGTCATTTTAAATTTTTAGACCCATTAATTTCATGTTGGTAATGGTTAACCTTTGTGAATTTTTATTTTTTTTTGTCTTCCATTTTACATCTACCGCTATAAATATCTACACATCGTTTGATCGACATTGTTTTCTCGAAATGTGTCGATCTTTCGTATTTTAAAAAATGTCTACTTTGGATTGGACAATAAAACTAGAATCTATACCATTCACAGCAAAAATTAGTGACGTAGTACACAACGTGAAGTCGCACATGTTATAAGCGAATGGAAACCATGTGGAATAATGTTTTGATGATCAATATACTGCAAGTTATCCTGAAATTAATGTTACTCTGTGATGAAAAAATTAAACAAAGTACACCGATATGAAGAGATATTTATTCACTGTTAATCTTAGCATGATTATTAATTGAGTATTCACCACTATAACATGCCAAGCCACCCCCACCCCTTTTGCCAATATGTCGATCCCTTTGTTAGTTTTGTTGCTTGTTATAGGTCCCTCGATAACTAGCGCCCTCGCTTATATCGTGGTCAATATTTTTGGACCCCGATGTCCGCAAGTTATCAAGGGAGTGGTGTATATAGTATAGAGTAATACTGAACACCTAAATACTGCACAACATGTGCATCTGAAAATATTGTATTACGAACTACTTTGTAAACAAAACATGTATACTCATTTATATTATGTTTGTGGATGAACGAAAGAAGCTGTTTCATCTGTTAGAAAGTAGAGGTGATAAAGTGAACAATTTGTATGAGTTAACTGAGTCACAAATGAAACTTTCAAGGAAGCAAAAGATTGAAATTTTATACTTCAAAGTACTGAATTCAAGAAACAAAATGCAACTGAAGGTTTTGGTACCCAGATTTAGGCTAGCAATAGACACCACACAGGGTCATAACATAGCTGTGATGGGTCATAATCATGTCTTCTTTAGCTGGTAATAAGAATGGCAAACAATACTCATATTTTTGCATCTAGAATTTCCTAAAAATGTACTTCCTTTTTTCAGCAAATACAAATTATTCGAGTTGTCGTGGGTTCTAAAACTTGCTTATACACTGCAAAATTGTACAGAATCATTGATTATTAGATTTCCAACTGCAGTAACATGCTCCTTACAGCCCTCAAAATTAAATGAAACATGGAACAGAAACACACTTGTAGCTGAGTCAAGACACTGTATAAATGACATGTGCTTCATGTGGAATTGACACACCTAATAAATCCATTCCATAACCATCAAAACTGTGTAGAATTGACCAAATATAACATCCATCCATTCTCAGCCAGCTGGAAAAATTGTTGCAATGTACATTTATTTACAATATTACTGTAAATTTCAGTTTTAAGTAGACCAAAACAACAATATTTAAAACTAATGTCAAGCGCACAACAAAGTTCAAAGGTCACATTATTATTGTTACTGTGTATTGATGATATTACCAAGAAATAGTCCATCATTTTACTTTTGTATTTTTAGGCAATGTTTTACACCTGTGGAGGTATGATAAGCAGGAGAAGAAACTGTACATATCTCAGTCCTTTCTCTTCACCAACTTCCAGGTAAGGTTTAATACCATTAGCAGTAACCTGAATGCAAGTCTTGGGGTACTCAAAGTTAAGACATTCTTAATTATCCTCAATAATAATTTTATAATGCTTTAGAATGTTGGGACATAAAATCATAGTAATTGTCACTTGTACTGTAATTTTTGGGACACTTGATAACTTTTTGTTTTAGCTCTGCTGGTCATAGATTAAAACATCTTATGGAAGGGCTTGTTGTCTGTCTTCCATCAAGTAGCACAAGTTAATTTTCGCTGCTGTACCTAAACTACTATGAGGATTGCCATGGAACTTTACACACATATTTGGTCCTAATTGAAAATGGTGGATATCCAATATGACCACAACAGTGGATATCTTGACAATTTTGTTAATGTTTCATATCTTTGAGTCTGCCTTGGATGCAGGAGGTCATGGGTTCAAACCCTGTCCAAGTCATACCAAAGACTTTTTTAAAAATGGTACTTAGAGCTGCCTAACTAGGCAATCAGCATTAAGAGGTTAGTGTTAGGACTGGTTGGCAAGGTGTCAGGATAATGTGACTGGGTGGGACATCATGCTACATATCTGTGGCATGATGCCCCACAGTAAACAACCATAATGCAGAAATCATAGTGATGTGACTGACAAATTGTTAAAGCTACATTAAAAATCCAGATCACACACATACATGTTTCTTCTAGCACAAGTTTGATTTGTAAAACCATGTCACTATGACCATCTATTGAAGATGAATAGCAAAAATAAAATTTTCAAGATGGCTGCCAGAGTTGCCATATTTTTCATTTAGAAGCAACTTGACATAATGCAACGATGTTTGGTGAAAACCTTTGTGTCAGTATAACCATCCTTCCAGGAGGAGTACCTATAGCTAGATTTTCAAGATGGAGACCACATTCAAGGTCAGATGTGCATTAATTTCATTTAAGGCCATTTAGACGTCATAAGAAATTTTTCCATTAAAACTCGATACAAGCTCCCTCCATACAGGGGAATAACAATAACAAGATTTTAGTCATATCAAAGACATCAAAGACACAATAATCAGTAGGAAGGTCAAGCAGAATAAAAAGGTTAAATGTACTTGATATACATTTTTACTTGACGTGTATGTTTTTGTCAATCAAGTGTTTTAAAAATTAGCATTTGAGAAAGATACAAAACAATTTGGTTTGAATCGCTATGAATGTAATCATTGGACTGACTTTTCTCAGTTAAAGCTTTTTAGACATGATAAATTAATTTAATATTTTAAAATACAGTATACAGGCAAAATTTTAAGTAACAAGAGATTTTTTATTCTATTGTGTCACTAGCTTCTCCATATTCAATGACTGGTTGTCGCTACTAACATGCCCAGTATTTATCTTTGATGCAGTAATTTGCTATTCTATTTAATCTCTTCTAATGTTAGATAACTCTTAAGAAACTAAACATAAGTAGGACATGTACAATTAATTAGAAATCAAAATCAGCTGCAAACAACTTGTATCTGACATCACATAATGCACCAGCAGAAATGGTTGACATTGTATCTTCTACTGAATACTTTTGACAAACTGCATAAACCCAGGTGATGGCACATTATGCAACAGCAGGTCTGGATCTTTGCATTTGGCAGAAAAACTTAAAGGAATTTATATGCAGTAATTACTGGAGGCACATCTTAGGTAAACATTGGATTGTACTAAAACACATAAAGATTATTCATCAAGTGTCAATTCCCATTAATCTATGTAAGAAATCAAAGTATTGATAGCTCCCAGGGTTAGAATTGTATGACAAATTAACTGAAAAGGATGAATTTACATTGTGACGTTTTGTTAATCATGTTTCATTTTATGACCACATCCAAATACTGATATCCTTTTTAAAACATGTAACCTGAATTTTAACTGTTTTAAGCCATTTTTTTTTCTTATCTCTTCATTGAGATTTGATTAAGAAATTCTTAGAACCTTTTGACAAAATATTTTAGCAATTTTCTTTTCTGAGCAGTTTCTATTGAAATGATTCTGTTTGAAGTTTCTTTTTTGATTAAAATTGGACTCGACCAAATTTCATTTTTATTCCACCTTTTGATTTTCACCTAGATGCAGCTTAAATCAATGTTGCAAACATTGCAAAATTCTGTATTCCCAAATCACCACCATGGCTATGAAAATCTTCCAGGATAAAATACAAGCTTTGTGAATTCAACAATTCCTCTGCAAATCCTGTCATTTTCTAACTAAATTCAGTGTAATCAGAGTCTGTACATGTCTCTTGATGCAGATAGTTTGAAAAATGAAAACCGTGTTGGAGATGCCATTGCAGCAGTCTGTGGCACCATCCTGAGCTGGTTACCAGATAAAGTGTCCAATTTTACATCTTAAATTAAAGCTAGATATGTATATTTGAATTGAATTGAAGCCTTTAAAAAAGTAAATTTTGTCATCTTTTCAAATTCTCTTTCCACTCTGAAAGCTATGCAAAACCTGAAATCTGACAACCCATTTGTATCCAAAAATCTTACAGAAAATTGATTTGATTATGAAACCCACATACTGTATTCTATAATGTTGACTGCCTCATCATAGTGGTATTAAGAATAATAGAAGGGCAGATAAAGCTGCCAAATTTGCCTTACAGCCACCGTTTTCTCAATCCAAGATTGACTTGTGCTGACTTAATATATTATTTTGATCATCGTGTTCCTTAGCAAATTAAGTGAGATGAAAATGCCACAAAAAAAGCTTCAAAATTTCAAAGCACCATTGGAGAGTGGCTTCCCTTGTATAAAACATGACATGATGTCACCTCGTCTTTGTCATGTTTTATACATGAATGACATATTCATGTGCTGGACATGCAACCCAGATTCATTCTTACCTTCTAAAGTGTGAGCCTCAACCAGAGTGCATACCCTGTCAGTGTCCATTGATAGAATGGCTTTATACAAGAAATTTTACTGTATGCTTTTGGGATTTTATGTTTTTCCATTTTTCTTTTTAATTTATATTACGGAATATTAACTTCTTTATCTTTTAACTTGTATCATTTGGTAGTTAATATTTGTATTTTTAGAACTTTTTATCTTCCTGCATCTTTTTTGTGTGTAATATATAACCAGTATTGTGCCGATGTGCAATTAAAACTTGCAGCTACTAATTTTAAATCAAGCTAAATCCCTTTACAATGCTAGATTCACTTTTCTGGGTCAAAAAGCAAATATAGAAAAGTAAAAGTAAATATAGATATGTGTCTATTATTAGAAACACAGACTGTTCTTAGTAAAAGAAAGTAGAGAGAATTCTATAGACTTGATATGCATAAATACCAAAAAATCCATAATGGTTCTTCATTGATTTTGCAGCATCAGAAAATATATATTTTCACATGTGAAAGATGTATGGATCTCTTTTATCACAGAAAAAATATGGGAATAAAATAACAAAATATTTTTAAAAAGTTTAATTCATAATTTATAGCATAGAAATGTAACTAATTTTCTCAGAGTACATTTGTTGAGGCAGGTTATAATGCATGAATGGAATTTTAATTTGTTGATTGTTTATTTATTTATTTCATTTGAGCTAAAAAAATATGGTTGTTTAAAACTTTAATAGCAGTTTTGATTCAACTAGCTTCTGTGTTTGCTATGTTGCTCATACTCCTGTCAAATAGACTCTTTCAATATTTTGAAGGTTTTCCTGGATATACAGTCATTTCTGAAGTCAGTTTAGAGGAGGGATAGCCATTGTTAGGAGTGGAAGAATCATTGTTGTTTGTTTCTCCACATCACACCAGGCAAAATCAGTTGACGCTTTGATCCACAAGTCCATAGTCATGTGTGGGCAGTGAGTTACAATTCTTAGAAAGGAAGATACATGAATCAGAGGAGTTTGATGGAATCTGTTGGTTTGCTTTGATAACATTTTCTCATCACCTGATACATTTGACAGTCTTTTTCCCACATCCATCATCACAGCATCAGCTACATTGAAAAACAAAAAAAAACAGTTATGAAGAATTGTTGTGACGTAATAGTGCCAAATTCACTTAGAATTTTACATTTCACTCAACATGTGAGGTTTTGAAGCAGTTCTTTTTTACCTTTTTCATTTGGCCTAATTTTATGGCCAAGCGGAGATTAGGTAGAAAAATCACTAAATGGAGGTAGGTGTGTATCACATTCATCTGAACAGATACAATGCTGTATATTAATGACAGAAATGTATATATGTCCATGGACTTTGTTGTCTTAGTTTTAGTGTATGCATGTATTGATGTGTTATGTCAGTCTTGTGTGTTTTATCTTGTCCTGCCCTGTTCATAATGCAGACCAACCAACTCTTACGATTTTGCCATAAGTCTTACCAAAATTGCCCTTAAAATACAGACTTACGCCATAAAAGCAAAAACTACAAAAAAATTATCATTGCTGAACAATCCGGAAAATTTGTGCATCCGTGTTTGATTGGGATCCAGGTTTCATATTAGAATTAATCAAATTCATCAGGGAACCAGACTAACTTTACAGCAGCACCTCAGACGCTTTAAACTGCCCCTATTTCTTCATGCTAAGCGTCTGCATGATCCAACTGTTGATTATAGAATTTTTTTTAAAAATGGCATCCAGCAAGCAATGTGTGTTTAAGACAAAAGGGAATATAAGCCTCATGAAAGTGTTAATAATCAACACCGAAGAATAAAAAGAAATATTCAGATTCTTGTGAATAAAAGCTGGAACTGACATAATTATTGGGGGGGGGTTACATCACATGCCAATTTGAGTATGACTCATGGCGGGAGATATGATTTTGTCATGTGCAATGGAAAAAGATAAGAATTAAGTTGAGAGACAGCAACACATCATTGAGCAACATAGAGTCTGGAACTTGAGTTTGTGCAACTGTACTAGTGGTAAATAAAGTCTACACATACTTTACAATCTCTCTTCAATTGAACATAATGTTTATTTTCTCTGCATGTTTCAAATATCAAACTTTTAATTGTTTTAGAGCTTTACAATAGCAGTTTATATTTTTTCGCTTTTTACTGAAAATTGGTCATACTTAAAAAGAAAATCAATGGCCTTACTGAGACGTACTCGTCAGGGTTGGCAGTCTGATAATGAGCAAATTCTTGTGAATGTCATGGTCCATCTAAAAATGTACAAATAAAGTTTTCTAGACACTTCAAATACATGCAGATTGAATGTAAACCATTATCTGTACATTTCTTAAAGATTGAAGAAAAAAAAATCACTAATCTAGTGGAATAACTGAAGTTTGTAATATAAACAGAGTGAAAAATACAGGAAATATAACTTTGATCACTAGTAAATCCAAGCAATAAAAATTTAACTTCAGTAACATATCAAATTATACAAATCATGGTCTTTCCATAAAAATAATCAGAAAATATATACTCCAACCCTCTGCATGAAATCAAATAACAGTTCAACAGAAAGCTTTTTAAAATTTTATGTTCTGCATTTTATTGGATTGGAGGCTTTTTTATGGTATTTTCTTAGTTTTAAGTTAAAGGAAATTAATATAATTTTTAAAAATCAGAATTCTTATTGTCTTGATGGGTATAAGGTTGACATAAATTATCAGTTAGTTAGGGTTTAATGTAAGTAAAATAAACTGAGAATTGCACAGAATACAAGTATCACCACCAATAACTGCATTGTAAACAATCCAAGTGAGTGTGTGCCTAGTAAACTAATTTGAAAGTTTCAGGAATTTCAAGTGCCCTCTCCTAATTTTGTCAGGATTAAAAGATGTGTCTGACTACTAGAAAATCTTTGGTTTACCTGTCCTATATTACTGAACATAGACACTATCAACCTTAAGTTAAACAACAATCTAATGCTGGTGCATTTGTTTATCCTGTTATTTTTGTGTAATCATGCTATAACTTTGCTTGATTATTAGTATCTATTATCATCCATACAGTAGGACTGTTCCAGTGGCATAAGTGGTTAGAGCATCTGCCTCAGATGTGGGAGGTCAAAGGTTCAAACCCCGACCAAGTCATATCATAGACTTATAAAAATGTTAATAGCAGCTACCTCACTTGGCGCTCAACATTAAGAGGGTAATGTTAGGACTTGATGGCCTGGTATCAGGATAGTGTGACTGGGTGAGACATGATGCCACATATCTGCAGCATGATTCCCCAGCACTAGTCATCACTACAAACTGCCATTATGCATGTTAGTGATATGACTCAAATTGGTAAAACTACATTAAAAATCCTAATAACACATGCACACACATCAATACGTTGGATTGTTTTAATGGTACAGATTCACAATAAACATATCTGATATTTTTCATGAAATATAAGGTTTTCTCATACTTTTTATAAAATAAGATGTATTTATATGTAATTTTTCATACTGTTCATGAATTATATATATGCAGTTTCATACTTTTCATGACATGTATGTAGTTTTGTCATACTATCTGAAATATATACAAGTTTTTTCATACTTTTCATGACATGTATGTAGTTTCATATTTTTCATGAAATACATATGGTTTTGTCAAATATCTCATTAAATATATACAACTTTTGTCATTCTTTTCATGAAATCAATGCATGTAGTTTTTTCATACCTTTCATGAAATATATGCTTTGTAGGTTTTAATACTATTCGTGAAATATGGTTTTGTTCTACTTTTCAAAGAAATATGTTCATGTTATTGGAATATAATCAAATGATGTAAACATTTTGTAATTAATGCATATACAAAGGTGTGTATATTTCATTAACTTGATGCATTTTTAGGAAAGAGTGAAAATGATTTACAGCATGAAGGGCATCAAGAACTTGTTTTGAAATTTATTGACATTGCAGTTTAATTAATTGTATGATTGGCATTTTTTGTGACAGTTGTTAGCAACAGTTGTAACCAGGTTCCAGAAAAAAAGGTGTTATTTGACTTTTTCATTTTTTAAAAAAAAAGGCTTGGGCAACCACATAAAAAATTAAATATCATTGTTAAAGCCAGATTTACCTATTATTGCAGTCCTAGTACAATTCAGATCAAACATTTGGAGTGGACAGTTTGGAGCAGAACACTTTGGTGCCAAAGATCAAATAATTTGCGAAAATGATTAAAGTTTAACTAAAAAGTTGTACAGAAATTAAATGTTTATTACTGACAAAAATTGTTTGCAATGCAATGTTGTAAATAATAAAGTATATTCTGGATTTTAATATTGCAAATAAAAGAGACTGCTACGTCCAGATATAGGTAATTAGTAAAATCATAAATCATCAGCTAATGTGCAAGTATTTTTCAAATTGAGAATCTTAATGTTTAAGCCAATAAGTTTGTTATGACTGCATCCATGTAAGTATTCCAGCAAAGAAATATTTTTGTAATCTATGATGACCACTTGAAGTCAATGGCCAAGATCTATGTATTTCATTTTTTTTCGATGAGGAGCTTATATGCAAGTGCCCCTTCTAAGTGATTTCTTTTTTTGTTCTGTTCCCTCCCTAGTGTAACAGCTAATCCTGATAGTGGTGGATGATCAATTTGGACAGATCTTGCAAACACACTGGTATACTTCCACTGAGTTGTCAGTGTGAGGAAACTGTACAGCTTAGTAGCTGTCTCATGTTTCGTCCAGTAATAGAGCGACAAACTCTAATTTTTCACATCATTTTCTTCCAATTAAGGTTTTGTCACAGTAGTTGAGAAGAGGTCAGTCAGCTCTTCATATAGATGCACCTTATCAACATTAGGTACATGTACCAAAGCTACCAACATCCAAAAGTGCATTGCAAACTGGGAATCATTGTTGTAGTTTGCAAAACCAAGGGAATAAATTTTCTCCAGATGCACTGATTTTTGTTTCGGAATTCAATTCTTTGACATAAGCTCACACTTTCTGTTTGACTTTCATCGTGACTTTTTGTGTGGGTTTTATTGGCTAAAATCATTATATCTGCAGTCATTTTTATCACATTTTCTATCTGAGTAAAGAGATTGGCTATGTTTTGAAACTGTTACCTTTACAAATGACATTAGATCAGGGTTCTATCAAGTGGCCAAAAGCACTTACAAAAAATACTGAGACTACACAGTTTCTTTTAGTAAAATGTAATAAAATGGGATGAAGTTGCCTCAAAACATTACTTGAATTTATTTTATATTTTTATTTATTTTACAGTTCAGTAGAATGTTTAGCTAATTATTTCTAGACTATCCTAAGTTTTGTTGTGTATGAGAAAAGCAGAAGGGAGGAAAAGGGATCCTCAGACTATAGCAACAAGTGCAATTGGAAATGACCACTTTACAGATTTTTGTTCCTTTTTGGAAAAACATTTATTGGCATATTGGTATCAAATTATAGGTACAAAATTGTGTCTTGTTCATTGAAACCACATTTGATTTAAATCTCTTTTGCCTACTTTGCACACCTCACAACTCATTCAAAGGGCACATAAACACTGCACAGTCAACTATGACAGTAATTATCTGCCCAATTTTTAGTCTTTTGTGAATGTATGCAATTTGGTAATGGCTGAAGAATTGTTTTTATATAGCAATATGCTGGGTCATTTTGTGACCACTATGCAATCATAGGATCTTTATGTGACCATTATGCTTTGTTAAGTAATCGTCAGATAATTATATGATCATTATGCTTTGTAAGTAATCATTGAACCATTGAATGATCATTATGCTTTGTAAGTAATCATTGAACCATTACATGATCATTATACTTTGTAAAGTAATCATGAGATAATGATATCATTATGCTTTGTAAGTAATCATTGAACCATTACATGATAGTATGCTTTGTAAGTAATCATTGGACCATTACATGATCATTATGCTTTGTTAAGTAATCATTGAACCATTACATGATTATTATACTTTTTAAGTAATCATTGAACCATTACATGATCATTTTGCTTTGTAAGTAATCATTGAACCATTACATGATCATTATGCTTTGTAAGTAATCATTGGACCATTACATGATCATTATGCTTTGTAATTAATCAGCGAACCATTACATGATCATTATGCTTTGTGAGTAATCATTGGACCATTACATGATCATTATGCTTTGTAGCAATCATTGAACCATTACATGATCATTTTGCTTTGTAAGTAATCATTAAACCATTACATGATCATTATGCTTTGTAAGAAATCATTGAACCATTATGTGACCATTATGCTTTGTAAGTAATCATTGAGTCAGTATGTGACCATTATGCTTTTTAAGGAATCATTGGATCATTATGTGACCATTATGCTTTTTAAGGAATCAATGGATCATTATGTGACCATTATGTTTTTTAAGGAATCATTGGATCATTATGTGACTATTAAGCTTTGTAAGGAATCAATAGGATATATTTTTAATAAAATATTTTACTCAGACGGGAATTATCCTTATGAATTTATTTATGGTTAATAACAAAACAACTGTTGTATGAGCTTTTGGAAGAAGTTTCTGTATGAAGAATTAAAGTTGCTGATCAGTGGAAAGTAATTACAGACAAACATTACCAAACAATAGTTTTAAAATTTTACTCTTAGATCGATTATGCATAAGATGTAAGCATTTCTGCCAGTTTTGCCACAAAAGTATAGTAACTTGACAAAATACTAAGATTAGAGTCTGTCGGAACTGAATTAGTTGTCTGTGCCCTATTGTAACAAATAGACCTGTTGGAAATGGACCAATATAAAACATGCCCAATCATTTTCACACCCAATTTATTGACAAGTTAGGGTGAATTTGTTTTTTGTGCTTAAGAATAAGTTCACTGTTGTGCATGTCTTTGGCACTTTTACTTACAGCAACAATATTCAGTTGCAGTGGATTTTTTTAAAAAAATTGTAACTAAGGAAATGCTGTCAGCACATTAGTAAAGTTTGTCCCCCAACAACTGTATCACCTTTTTGAGTACATAAATGCAGTAGTGAAAATTCCTGACTTTCAAAAGTGAGATTAGAGGACTACAGTCATTAATGATTAGGGAAGAAAAAATTCAGTGTTTAGGCTAAAGTCTGTCTAAAAAGATTGCATTTTTCCCTATTTTGTCATGCAGTGTACATGGAAAAACTGAGTGGTGGCAAGATCAATATCACTATAGCAGGTATCTTGCTTTTTTAGGTTAACAGTAATTTATTACATGTTCAGATTTGTTTTCCTTTTTTTGATCTATTTTCTTCACCGATCATCTGATTTTTTTTATGGATGTATCTCTGAATCATCTTCATTTAAAAACTGAAAAGTGTTAAACTTCACAATTACCTAATGCCAAAATGGGTCCCTGGGGTTTTCAAAAGAGGTGAAATTTGAATTTTGTGAAGAGGTACATCAAAGGTTTTACATATAAATTTGTGACAAGCACTGTATATACACACATATATCAACATTTGCCAGATATACCCCTCTAAAGTAATATTAAGGACAAATGATAATGATCCAGATTACCTCCCTTTGTTAGAGACCCCCCTCCTTGCATGTGTGCCATATTTCATATACATCAGGATATATACTACATATCCAGATGGAAGTCAAGACTGGTATATATGAAGAATTTTAAAAGCAGACAAATGTTTTTCTTTTGTGGGAAATTGAGCTGAATACCGACTGAATTGCCATGATCTGCACACAACTATGAACAACATGGGCTCAGATCTTTAGTGTACCAACAGATCAGGATTTTTGATATTCAAATTTAATATGTGAAAGGAAGAGCATATATATATGTAAGCACTTTATGTAGTGGCAGATCAGGGTTTATATGTTTGCCCGTTGTTGCTTTTTGTATGTAAGCAGATACGGTAACTGCAATGTGGATTAGTATGACTTTACATGAGCCACAGTGGTTCTGGAGTTAATGTGGATTAGCAAGGCTGTGCAGGAACAACAGTGGTTCATAGAAATTGATGTGGACATGAGCTACAGCAGTTTAGAGATCAATGTGGATTACAATGGCCATATATGAGCCACAGGTACATGAGCCACAGTGGCTCTTGGGTTAATGTGGATTGCTTTGGCTGTACAGGACTTACAGTGGTTCCTGGGTTCATGTGGATTGCCATGTCTGGAGTGACAGTAGTTCAGAGATCAGTGTGGATTACCATGGCTGAACAGGAACTACAGTGGCTCTTGAGTTAATGTGGATTGCTTTGGCTTTGCAGGAGTGACAGTGGTTCAGAGATCAATGTTTATTGCCAAGACCATACAGGACCACAGTGGTTCAGAGATCAATGGATTTTCAAGGCTGTGCAGGAGCCTGTGGTTCAAAGATGAATGTGGATTAACATGGCTGTACAGGAGCCACAGTAGTTCACAGATAAATGTGGATTACCATGGCTATACAGGAGCCACAGTGGCTCAGAGATAAAAGTGCTAACTTGTGACCAAAAGGACCCAAGTTTGATACCCACCATCAAATCTGTTACTATGTTTTATACCTGGGCAAGGCACTTTACTTGCCTCAGCACAATATAACCTTCAACATGTTGCAATGCTGTAATAGCCCAAACTAAACCATGGCTGTATCTGAGCCAAAACTGAGATATGAGCTTTTATTTTCAGTCAATGCTATTTGTTTGCATGGCTAAAGACTACAAAAGCAATTTCATAATCTTGTTAAAAGTTTAATTTTCACAAACCATACAGTTTTATTACAAATTAATATAATACCTAAAATCAAGACAATATCTGCAGTCATGTGAAAAATGTGGAATGAAAAAACACTGTTAGTATCAAGGTCTAAACACTTGCTTTTCCAAACTACAGCCCTAATATTGCAGTTATAAAAGAAAATGAAGCACACAAAGTAAAAAAAGAATCACATCAAATTAAATATTAACTAAATATGTTGATGCTTGATATATAATTCTGATTTGATGTCATTATTGTTTTCTTCCATCTTTTCCTCTTAATTTTAAACATTTATTCCTAATTCGGTTAAGTGTATCAGACCAAGATAAATGTATTTACCATAGATAGGAAGGTTTTACATATGTTTAAAAAAATGCCATCCACAAAAATGGCATTCACCAAATAATGGCAGACATTCAAATCAGGAAAATTCTATTCTACTGATTTCCCACAAAATACCATATGTTCTCACTTATAAGTGGAGTCCAACCGAAAACTGCACAGGCCATGATCAGTTATTACACAATGCACCAGCTGATCTGGGTCTCTGCAGTTTGGGGTAAAACCAGTCAAACAATCAGATACCCTGATCTGCTGAACATTATGTTTGCAGTTTGACTCAACATGTAGGTATGTAAATTTGTTAATAATTCCCAGTCTATTAACTTATGACTTAAAATTTTAATATTAAATACAATTATTTTTATTTATATGCCCACACTGTCATATAGTAAGGTGGGTAGCCGTAACCAAACAATTTCAAAAAACAGTTGTCTTCATGTACACTATCACTGTTACAAAATGAAATTACAAAAACAGTTGTCTTCATGTACACTGTCACTGTTACAAAATGAAGTCACAATAGGATTAATACCTAAATTCCACCTTTCAAAAAATAGACTTGATACTAATTGCTTTCAAGCATCACATATAGGATATTGTTTCTCTCATTCTCAAATGCACATGAAACTATGAAGAAAAAAACCCTGATAATTGATAAGCCAAATTTATCACTACTGCAAGACAGATACATGTGTGGACTAAACAGTTGGTGGTGGGTAAGTAATCTAATGTTTAACACAATTATATAACCTGAATTTTAAAACAAATTAATGGCTAGATTATAAAAATAAACTTTTTTCTATTACTTATAATCAACATGAATATTATAAAGTAAGCTATTGAAATAAGTTGGTGGTAGGTAAGGAATGAACTATTTAACAAAACTTTTAAGATTTAATGCCTAAATTATAAAAATAATAAACTTATTGCTATGACCTTTAATATATATAAATATTATAAACTAGATTTGAAATAAATCAACTGAGCTATGTACTCAAATCATACTTTATAATCTGCACTTTCGCATGGAAAATTAGCTTACAAACAGTAAACTGAATCAAATTTTAACTTCACGTAAAATTATTAAAGAAAATCCACAAAATATTAAGACATTATATATATATATATATATATATATATATATATATATATATATATATATATATATATATATATATATATATATATATAATCTTCCAAATATTCTCAGGGCAGAACATTTTCTCAAATGAAATTTGTTAGTTGGGCATCAAAATAATGTAGTATTACTTTAAAATTTTCTCCTCACACATCATAGTACAAAATTAAATTTTCTCATGCATAATTTTCTTTGGTGTGTGAAAAACAAGTTACTATTTTGTTCATGTTACACATATTGCCAATAAGCAAATTACTAAATTTTAATAATATTCATGTACTAAATTTACAGTACTAGGACTTAAGAACTCAGTTCTTGTACAAACTTTTTTCTTCTTAGTTTAATAACAGTGACCTTGACCTTTGTATCCCTCCAATATATTGACAGGATTCTTCCAAGCCATCCACATGTTAGGTCTGGGTCTGTGATGCAGAACTATGTTATTAATCTAACACCATTTTTCTTCTTTTAATTATCTTTACCGTTGACCTCTGGAACCTGAAGTCATAGGTTTCTTCTTTACCTCTTGTGCAAGCCAGGCACAAAATCTGGTACCAATAATTGTTGATGGTATAGTTAAACTGGTATTGTGGGGAGACAAAATGGGGAATGGAAAGATAATCATAGTACAACACACTGGGCTATACTGCAAGCAGGTAAAAAGAAATGTTACAAATAATGGTGTTAGATGTTCAAGCATTGAATTTTTCATATTTTTTGTAACATGAATGTATTAAAAAGAAAATAAAAATGATACATTGATATTCTTTGCTTTAAAAAACATCATTTAACTATCACAATGCACTAAATGTGCATTCATGTCTATCCATGAATCTGAATAAAATATACATTTTATGTTAGCAAAATGTGATGTTTCAGTTTTACCCTTCACATTATTTTGGCACTCGTCTTTACAATATGGTAAATATTTTTATTTTCTTGGCAGTCATATTTCATACTTTTTAAACTAGAACCAATTATTTTAATTGGCATTAAAATTCAATGATATGTCTCTAATGAAGGTGTTTTCTAAGGCAAAATCTTTGGCATTGTGTATTTAAACACATGGTTTGCAGCAAACACAAACTCCATGGAAACTTTTTCTCCAAAAATAAAAATGAAGTTACAGCATTTTCCTTATACTAATTAATAATAACTTAAAAACATAATATTATATCTAGATATATCATGCTTTTCTAACCATAAATAATTTTATTTTATAAAACCTGATCAAACATATGGCATGGAATTCTGTACAATGAATTTATCAAATGATAGACTGAAACAAATTTATTTAGTGTGACCTTATGAATTATAATCATTTTTTACCACATAATACAATTTGCAAACTCATACAATAGCAAGATTCCTGAATGGTTTTAAATTTCACAGCTCATAATCATTGTAAGTTAATATCTTATAATGAAACACTACAAGAAAACTGGAACCTGGTCACAAATCATGATATTCAATCTTGAAAATGAAAAACAAGAGGTAAATAATTGGAACATTGCTCAAGTATAAAACTTAAACCTTCAATTTTTTCAAAATCAGTCAATCTTTACAATTTTGCAAATGTTTCGTATAAGGAAAATAAATTTTGATATCAGAAAAGTATTGAAGCAATTTGTTTTTAAATTCAGGTGGTAAACTCATAGATTCATTTGACATTTAATTTAGTAAAAAAAAATCTTACCTATATTTTTAAGAAAAAAAATATAATACCTCTATTTTGGACACATGTAAAATCTTTTGTTGTCTCTATTCCCTACTTCAGATGTCAGTTTCTGTTTCTACTGCCCACTTCTGCTATCAATTTTTTTGTCTGTTCTGTCTAGTTCAGCTGTCATAATCTTGTTTCTACTGCCTACTGCCATCTGTTTTATATCTGTGCTGTCTATTACAGCTGTTATAATTTTGTTTCTGCCATTAATATTTTTGTCTGTACTGTCTTGTTCAGCTGTCATAACTGCATATTGCCATCTGTTTTATGCCTGTGCTGTCTACTACAGCTGTTATAATCTTGTTTCTGCCATTAATTTTTTGTCTGTACTGTCTAGTTCAGCTGTCATAATCATGTTTCTACTGCCTGCTTCAGTGCTCATGGCTTTTTTGTCTGTACTGTCTACTTTAACTGTCAGAGTTGGAAAACAATTGCATTTCACAGTAGAGCCTTAGTGACACTAAACTTGTCTGAATCTGTGCTTTTTCTGAACCAATATTACATCTCCAAAATATTTATAATATACAATGGTCCCTCACTTTAAAATGTCTCAATTTAATACAATCACTTGTACAGGACTGGTATAGCGGTGGTTCAATAAAATTATGTAATAGTAACAGTCATGTCCCCTGTCAAGTTTGGTAAATTGAAGGTTAAATGTATATGTAACTTTGTAAGATTTATACTTGATGAGAAAATAATATGGATGTTAAATCAACTTTTCCAAAACTTTATTGGTTTTTAAATTTTTTTAAATAATCTGAATGAATGTACAAGAACGATTTTGCATGTTTTTCCATTAATAGATACAAAATAGTGTGAAATTTCCCACATAAAAAAGATTTTCAATTATGTTCACCCTTTATTTAATAGACCTAAATGACATGTCAATTAACCATGATCAGCTCCTACAGTATATACTCACTGATAAGCTGAATCCAATTGCCAACAAAATAAATCCTTGTCTTCCATCCCATATCAGGGTAAATGTTGTATTGTTACAATGATTAATCCAAACTAGTAACATTGATCCCAATCTGTCAGTGCATTATGCAATGGCAAATCTGAGTCTGTGTAGTATACTATTGGACTTGATTTATAATCAAGTATATTGAGTACTTATTTAACTACCTATGGTCAGTGGGAGGTACATCAGCTTAGATCTGGTTTGAGTAGCTGCATTATGTTACATAATGCTGGACAACATGTGGAACATCTTCACAAATAAATACATGAAACTGCATCAATGTCTGAAAAAGGTTTCCTCTTCCTTCAAGGAATAAAAGAAACCAAATTCTTCTTTCAGTCACCAAAGATGTCCGACTTCTCAGAACATTATGTTAAAATAGGGTTCTATGTGATTATTGATAATAATTAGAGGCATATATATATCAAAGTGAAATGTGGCATAGTGTACAATATAATAATTATAAGACCATCTGAGATAAAGCCATCACAAAAGCTAACACTTGACGAGTGAGTAAACAATATAATGGTAATAATGGAACCTGAGGTATACTGAAATAGTTTTGAAAGTCTGGAATTCTATTAAACAAATGTGGAAATTCATACTCTATACAAGAGTACCTGAAGCAGTACATTACATTTATTGCTAGGCTGTAAGTACTAGATTTTCCTAGTAAAATAGATATGATAATTATAAGAAATTTCACTACATCTTCAATATCAAAATAACCATGAAATTGAAAATTATTCTTAGATGCTGACATGGCCATGTGATTAATGTGTCCAACTCCCACTAAAGATGATGGGAAATCAAATCCAGCAACGAGAGAATTATATTTTGTTTCTTAATATGCTTTTTTACTTTAAACTTGGAAGGAGAATCATTAAACTTTATATATTGTGTGAATAATAATAAAAAGAAAATGGTAAACCTCCAACATCACGAGATCTAGTAAGAAACCAGCTGCTCAATCTGTTGTACTGTACAATACAGCTAGCTAATACATTTGAGCATAAAATAAAAAGAAAATCTGCTTGCTACAAGTGGTGAAAAACTTAAGAACTTTCACTTCACAGTTCTACCACTTGTGAAAATAGTGTTTTCCACCCAAACAATGAAATATGTCCTTTATGCACACGTCTGAAGTAAATATCATTAGGACATTTAATGGCCAGAGTTATTCTCAACAACATTGTTCAGCAGTGTAATAAGAATTTCCAGTGTTATTATTGTATCTTTTAATGTGAATGATGGCCACTTTTTAGTTCTTTATGCAGATCCTAATCATAATTCCCTGAAAATAGTTTTTTTTCCCTTGTGGATTTACTCCAATACAGCAGGTCAATTGCGATAAAAATTAAAATTTAGCCATATCTTTCAGTGCACTTGCAGCATACACCATAGAAAATAAAAAAATGACACATTGAGTAAACAATTAATGAACCAATTATTGCAGTCTACAAATACACGCTATACAATAATGTTTGGCACATCTAAGGAGATGAGGAAAAAAAAAATCATTATGTTAATTAATAGTAGTCATTGGTATTTCAACTACTTACAAGAATGCAATAAGGAAAAACATTAAAATTAAAAAAACTTTTTTTTAAAGAATTCAGAGAAATGCTTTATATCAAATGATTTATACATGCCACTAAATATGTAGCTTCTAAACACTGTTGTAATCTTTGGTAATATGTACCTCTGTTGTTAAGAAACTAAATACATGTAAGTACTAAGCTGTTTTTATAGGGATAAAAAAATAACCTGTTAATAGTAGAACTGATGCTACCAGCAATAATAATAATAATAATAATAATAATAATAATAATAATAATAATAATAATAATAATAATAATAATAGTTATCATAATGACATATTGACAATTTTGTACCACTTTCACTTTTATACAAACAAGAACTGGTCCCAAATACATGATCACATTATCTTTCCATACTGGGAAAGTTTGTGTCTCCAATTTAAATATCTTACAGTATGTTGGAAGAATTCAGAATAAATGTACAACATCTGCAGCAGACAATTCTTAAATGAAAATGCACACAGAAGTCTACTGCCAAGTTGTTATCTACCTGACATGATCAAATGTATGTACACAAATTGAAAAAAACACTCATCTGAAAAAATAATTACAGTATCAGTCATTTTGCACAACTCTTGGTCATTTATACATTTTATTATCAATACAATTTTTTCTCAAAAATTTAATGCAAATCAACACCATAAAATCTTAACATACAACAGATTGTCAGATACATGAATGGTTTTCATTACTTATGATACTGTTCTCATTCAAAGGTTATAATTGGAGAACCAAAACTTGTATGACTGTATTTACTCATGTAAAAAACCCATCCATATGAGAACAGCATAGAACCACAACTGCCACTGCATATGCACCAGCAGATCAGGAACTTTTTCACTAAAAATCATAAAAAGCTAATGGTATGACAATATATCAAAATAATCATGTAAAATGAACAGCATTCAGTTATGATTATCAACAACTGGTAACCACTGCTGAAAGCATTCTATTTTTGGAATAAATTAATTTTACACATATGATTTTAATGTTTTCACTGCAATGCAAACCAAAATATTTAGTAGATTGATAATAAATTATTTCAGACATGAACTAAATTCTGGGACTGAAAAACATTTTGAAGAATGAAGAAAATTACAATTCAATGAAAAATATAGAAATTATTTCAAAACAATTAAAAATTATGTTTGATCAGTTCTGATTAGCTAATCATCAATTTTTCAAACTTTCCCAACAGGTTATGCTGTTTCAACTGGATGAGTTCATACCCTGAAATGGGTAACTTTACCACAATCTGCATTTTATATGCATTGCATCTACATTTGCATTTTCTAAAATACATTTTCATTTTACTTTTACAGCTTCCATTTACAATCTTATTTTTTTCATCTGGAAGGCATGTACCAAAATCAGATTTCTGTTTTCAATGGGATTTAATATATTTAACTGCAACTGCAAAAATGTAAACCTATATTCATACAATGCTTATCCGCAAATTTTATTCTTCCTTTCTTGGCTTCATTTCAATAATGAGTCCTCTAAAGAGATTGATGCACTACTGTCCAAACAGCTGAGTGCTAAAAATTATTTCTAATAATCTTGAGCAATAACAATATTTTAAAGATGGCCACCTTGACAGCCATAATGGATGTAAGATCTGTACCATTTTTATTTAGAAACAACTAGACATCTCAAGAAATCTTTTGGTGAAAGTCCATTCAGTATGAGAAGCAAAAACAAAACTTTTTCAACATGTCCATTGTTTCAGCAATATTTGATGTAAGATCATCACTATTTTCTTTTAGGACCTACTAGACACCATCAAAAGCCTTAAGGTGAAAACCCCAAATCAATTTCACCATCCATTCAGATGTCTGCCTTGGTGATATATAGGGTGTCAAATTGGCATAATTTTAATTTAGGACCGACCAGACATAATGAGTAGTATTTAGGTGAAAACCCATATCAATATGACCATCCATCCAGATGGAGTAGCGAAAACAATATTTTCAGGATGGACCATTTTTATTGTAGATCATATAGACATTAGAATAAGCCTTCTTGTTTAAACTTCATGTCAATAAGCCTTTCCATTCAATTCTCAAGATGGCTGCCACGTTGGCCATATTGACTGTCAGACTGGCACCATCTTCACTCAGAACTAAATATCATAAAGATTCCGTGCTAATATGACAATTTGTCAGCAAAAATAGTGACAAGATTTTCTAGATGGCCATTGTGCTGGCCAAGTGCCATGATTTTCATGTAAGACCAACCAGACCTGGGGATGAATGTACGTGTCAAGTCTAATGGCAATTATCTAAGTTGTTTAGAATGAACAGCAATAGCAAATTTGTACAAATGGACAGACAACAAACAGGGCAACTCACAGGCTCAACTTGTCTATTACCAATGAGAGTTGTTAGAATAATTCAAGTTTTTAAGTGGTTAGAAACTGTCTGCCAGTATAAAAAATAAAGAATCGACTGGTTTATCATGTAAAAGAGGTTTCATGGAAATGCAGCAGCAGCTCAATATAAAAGTCAATGTTCAAATCTATTTCATCAATTCATTTGTATTCATTCTGCATTCCATTTCTGGGTAGATAAAACAAATGAGCAGATGACTCATGGTTGTTTTATCAACACTAATTACTGCACAGCTTGATTGGACATGATCAATACATTAGACATATTCAATATGAAGTAATTTTTTGTTATGAGTTACCTCAATGCTATCAACTCTAAGGTATAGGAAAATGATTTTCGTCTCCTACCAAACACGATTAAGAAATTTTTCATTCAGTTTTAACAATCACAGTAATAGTCTTCTGAAAGGAAATGATAAAGTAAAACAAAAAGTACTCAAGAACTTTGGAAATCATTAGCAATATATTGTATATACTCATTTATATGTCAAGTCAAACTGCAGATCAGGATCTATGTTGTTTGTTCTACTAACTTTTCCTAACAAACTGCACAGACCTTGATCTGCTGGCACATTATCTAACTGCAGATCTGGGTCTGTGCAGTTTGCAGTTGGACTCATAAGGGAGTATATACAGTATGACCTATCATTGATTGATGCTTGTGGTATTATGTTGCAGAAAGCCAATGTGAGTGCAGTAAATGTGTCATCCTGAAAAAAATTCACTCACAAACATGTCAATTTCTTTGTGTATCTGACAAGAAGCATTAACAATCTTCAATATATTCAAATCAGAATTAACTTTTAAATACTCAATTGGCTATTACTTTTTAAGATCAATTAATGACTTTTTCCCATACTTTTCTATCTATCAATGCATAATAATCAATATATATTTTTGGACTTTCAATTGTATGGGCCCTTAACTATAAACAAAAATCTTTTCTTTTTAAAAGTTAAATATTCCAACATTTCCTGAATGATCATCTTCAAGACCAGGTTAAAACTTGATAAAAACATCACATGCTGCTAAAATGAGGTATCTCTTTCAAAAGTGAATATATACTGGAGTGGTATTTATTTTCTTGATTCTCTATTTTTTTAAAAAATTTTAACAAAAGACAGTTTCAAGGGTATTTAAATTCATGTCTGCTTGTCAAAAGTTTGCATATCTGTAGGTATTTAGTTTTGGGATTAACCTATAAAAACACCAAAACTAAGATAACAAAATAATGCCAACAATCAAATGGTGGTCGATTCAATTGGTAAAAATGCTACTTTCAACATAAGCACAAAATAAACACCTGTCAAGATCATCCAATTACAATGAACATCAATACACAGCCAACAACACTAAGCTAATCAGTTATTAAAGTACATGTGTGTGATCTCTTCCATAAAACACAGTCCATAAAATTAAACCATCACTTAATTCTGATGACTGACATTAACACAGAGGCTTAAGAGTGGTAAAATTCAACTTAGATCCCGGTCAGTTGGAATAATGCCATCATTCCATGTGAACCAAACATGTGACCAGCTGCCTCTTCTTCAATGCAATTAGCAATTTTCATATTTTTTGTGTTTATATAGCTTATCGAAGTGTGAAGCAGTTAACTAACTGAAAAGCAATGGAATTATTCCTTTATTTAAGCCTGCCTCATGTACAATCCGATTTAAATGACTAAACTTTAGAATAAATAAAGACTGCAATGAAGAATGAGAATTGCATTTCTACAACTGGCAAATAGTACTACTAAACAGGTCATGAAAAACAAGGAAGATGTCAATGATGAAGTGTATTAGTGGAACTTAAAACCTCATTAATCTGACTCATGCTAAATAGATAATAAAAAAAGTGAAGATATGTGAAAGAACAGACCTAATTATCTGGGACTCTGAGAAAGCTGGACTTTTGTAACCAAACAATTTATGACTATTAACCTGAAAAACATTTTGTAAACCAATAAACTTGATGGACTCAATATTGATTGGTTTTATCTCCAAAGATCTATGAAGTGTGAGCTTCATTTCTTTTGTTGTAATTAGTGTACATACAAAGAGTTTCATTAGTAATTGTTCTTCAAGCAATAGTGCTAGTATTTTGCAATCATGTCATTCATTCGGATTCAGAATGCATGGATAAAATGAAATGTCAAAATATGATTCAAATTTTTCAACAACAGTTACGCTTTAATGTAGAACTGATCTGAAAAAAGTATTAAACCTAATTTTCATACATTAGTATCATTTGTTATTCTTTAATTTCATTTTCAGTAATACAAATGTTTGAATACCTTTATGCTTTTTTTTTCTTTATCCTTACTAATGTCACAAAATATCATTGGTTTTGTTTAATTTAATACCATTTCTCAGCACTTGATAGGTAATACATGGCAGCCAGCACATCTGGTTGAGGGAAAAACTCCCAAGAAAACCCCAGGAAGAAGCAACAACCCATGGAAAGCTACTGATAAGCTTTCTCACACACTGGTCAAGCCGAGACTCTAACCCATGCAGATAGAGGTTAGATGTCAGGGATATGTAAAGGCAAGTGCCCCAGACATCTAAGCCACCCTAGGCACCTTACAACATATTAATTTAAGGCAGTGAGTGGAATTTACAGGCACCAAATACCATACAGATACTTGCACAGTTAAAAAATAAAGGACTAAAATAAAACAAACATGTACAGCTAATATTTTATTATCAGATTTTGATAATAATGTTGATTTATCAAACAGCTTTGCTGATCTCTAGAAATGAAACAAAGTAAGAAAATTGGTGTTAGGGGCTTCCTCATTTGTGACTAAGTTTTCACTGGGGCTCTAAAGTCATATTTTGGAATAACTATGAAATCCACAAAAACATATGTCCCACAAAATTTTGAAATCAATTTCTTTTTGTTTATTTACTTCTATTTGTCCAGCTATTGCAATCATAAAACACCTCTTTTTATTCAACCATAACAGTCACAACACACCACAATTTTCATCTATTACAGTCATAGAACACATTTAACCAGCTGTTACATTTATAAAACACTTCACCAGAAAATTTATTTATAGTTAACTTCTCACATATTTTTCATGATGTCAAATGACTGGATAAATGAGATTAAACTATAGCATCTGACAACTTACACTAGACAACTGAGATAGACAATTACTCTTGACAATGACAACAAAAAACTTAAGACAACTGTAATTAACAGCCTACTATCAATATCTGTAATTAGCAACTTACTCTAGACAAATGCAATCGACAGCTTCTGACAACTGCCAATTAACAGTTTACTCGTAGGCAACTGTAACTGACATCCAAGAACTGTATTCAATATCACATAGCAATTAGCAACTTTAAACAACTGCAAGACTAAGAGCTTATTCAAGATAACAGAAATCAACAACTTTAAACAAATGCAACTGCCAACTGGCAACTTTAGACAACTGTGATTAACAACCTTCTCTAGGCAATAGCAACTGGCAACTTTAGAGAAGTGTAACTGACAACTTTAGAAACAACTAAAAACAAAAAACTATTTTAAACAACTGACAACATTAGATAACTTGTAACAGACACCTTATTCCAAACAAATGTAAATGACAACTTACTCTAGACAACTTTATACAACTGCATCTGACAACTTTAGAGAATTTTACCTGATACATTATACCAGAACAATGTAAATGATAACTTACTTTATACACCTGCAATTAACAATTTTCGACAATTTTAATAGCAGTTCATTCCAGACTGCAGCTGACAACTTTTGACAACTGTAATTGATGATCTAATTATAACAACAGGAAATTGAAAATTTTTGGAGAATTGTAATTAGGGGTTTACTTTAGACAATGGCAAATGATAACTTCAGATAACTTGCCCAAGAAAACTAAAATTAACTCATAAAAAGTATAGTCATCTGTGCAAGAAAACATCAACAGTAAATAACATTAGCTTTATGCATATATATTATGAATCCTTTTTATTTTTACACTATAATTATATCTCTGGATTCAAGCATTCCTAATTATGATCATACTTCTAGCTGTGTACACCCTTCCTAAAAATATTACTTTCCTGAGCATGCAGTTTAATATTTGGCTTTCAGTGTAATTTTTTCTCATAAAAATATAATTTGCTTAAACAGAAGCCATAATGTGTGATATATGTTAATGCTGTACTACACATTACTGATCAGTATTAAATAAATACAGCAAGCTTACAATATGAGTGATACAACACTGGCCTAAAATACAACAGTTACGAAATCATTGTAATTATAGGTTACTGCATTTGTATGGGAAAATGTGAACAAGGTATTTTTATTAGTATTGCATGACCTTTAGGAGTAGAGTATTCATCCAAGAAAATTAGTTCATATTTTACTCTACAAATTCAGTAACCTTTTTCTTATGACCTCATTTGTCTTATTCTTCGTAGGGTTCAATTATAAAAAAGTTCATTACAAGAAACAAAGTAACTGAAATTATGGGAGTACAGTATTCATCCAAGAAAATGAGTTCATATTTTACTCTACAAATTCAGTAACCTTTTTCTTATGTACTCATTTTTCGTATTCTACCTAGGGCTTAATTATAAAAAGTTCATTACAAGAAACAAAGTAATTGAAATTATGCTGTATTCCAAAATTGCTGATATAAAGAAGTTCTTAAATCAAATACTGATTTTATATGCAACTGTTGTAGTAAAGAAACAAAGGCATCTTTTCATATTTTCTAATTCTTTCTACAATTTGAATTTGAAGCACCAAATGTTATTCAAAGTTATTAATGGGCATTTGTCATGAATGTATATATTTCGGATAAATAAATAAATATTGTATATGCTTAAATTATGTACAAAATACTGAAAAATCAGCAGTTCTCAAAATTAACAAAATTGGCAACCTATGACCAGTTCAGTCCACATTACTAATGTTAATCTGGCCATATGGTTACTTGACATACCTGCTACAGTTTACATGCCACAGTAGGAGAATTTTCAACTGAGTCTCTGTAAGGTGGAGGAACATGGGGTATCAAAGAAAAACTTAGTTAAAGAAATACAGCCACATCAGTCTGAACCTTACGCCAAAACACAGGAACATATTATGAAAGAGAATTTACATAGGGTGAATAAAAAGCTAATTTGACGTGAATAAGAAGTTAAACAAAAAAAATACCCATTAAACAATGTTTCATAGGTGATCACATGTTTATCTCCAAGCTTTCTGCAGAAATGGTTCTGAAATATTATATCCAAGGTGATCTTTCATATAGTGAGTGGAAGGACAGGAATACAAACAATGCAACAAAAAAGTTAAAAAAATTAATAAATTATGAAAATATGTATCACATTTTGAGACATTCTAGTTGTTTTATAAATAAAGTAAATTATTATCTGATCCATTTAATGAAGGCTTTTGAACTTGTTTGTCCAACTATTGGTTTTGCATAGTGTAATGCTGTGACACACACTGAGGAGACAAGACTTTATAATAAATACTTCAGATCTGTACAAAAAAAAAAGATTAAATATGATAGAAGACACAAATGAGAATATAAACACCAACATCTCCATTAGTGTCAATATCTTGCCCACATTATGATACTGAAATTTTAAAAACTGAACCTTTGATTGTAACAGAGATATTAATAGATACTATACAAAACTATCTATTATGCATAGCTATTATAATATCATCATTTTATTACTGTAAATAATTATATGGATGTAAAGCTAATGAGAGAGGCATGAACCAAAGTTTCAAACTCTGCTGACATGATGACAATTTTATTAATTACAAAACCAAGTAGAAGAGGGGGTAAGGGTGGAGCTACATTGAGCTTCCACAGATCCATTGTAGCATTTTTTCTTTCTTGAGTACATACCAAACAGTACTTAGATAATAATTAGATAGATACAAAGTACTTATAGGTTGATAAATTAATCAATTATTTAACAAATTTGATTGATAAATATAAAGTAAATAAATAACAGGTTGATAAATTAATCAATTATTTAACAAATTTGATCGTATTATCAACTGGCATATAATTTTTCTAAATTGAAAGCAATCTTGGGATAGATTTTGTTACTAATCTCTATCCATCTTCTTTTCTCCAACATGCTATGAAAGCAGGGTGTCTGGAGGGTTTCTTCTGTATGTTTCCAGAATTCTAAGCACAGCTTAAACTTTGCACTTGAATTAGGATATCCATGAAAGGATAATTTCTCTGGATGCCACTTGCATGTACCTTGGAAAAATGGAGAGGGTTAAAAGAGCTCCTAGCAGAAGGCTTAATGTCACTTCTTGGACAGAAGGAGTCTAAACTTTTTCTACCATTCTCCTTTAGTATCTCAGAACAGCATAATCCCTTGGCCTTTTAGGTGCTTCATACTGCACTCAAAAGTAACACATTATGGCATTATTTTAACAATTATAAATTCTCAATGGCAATCAGAAAAATTCTCAGTAGTGTGTATAGCATCAACAGCAAAAACTGCTGAATAATGTCACAGTTTTAGTTTTTTATACATTTTTGCAAAAGCTTGTAAAAATGGACAATAACAGCTTTCTTGGTCATTTCAGCATGCTATACATCTAAATTATATTGAAAATATGATCAGCAACTTATGACTCAAAATCTGAGGTTTTATTTTTTTGTGTAAATACCCTTTCAATTTAAAATCAAAACAATAAACATTTTAAAGATTTCTTTATAATCTGCCTGGTAAATAAGAATGGTTTGAATTAGAAAAGATCTACCCAAAAAAGTTAACTTCACCTTTACATAGGAATCCAGGCATACTTCATCATTTTAGTATATATATGTAAATGTTGAATGCTAGTTGCACTATACCAAATTAGCATGATAAGATTACCATGAAGATATTCTGATTAAACATAACATGCAGGCTGTGAATTTTGGAATTGCAGAATTAAGAATATGCAGGCTGTGACATTTATAAAATTGCAGAATTAAGAATAATCTTCATTCTCCACAAAATAATGGTACCTGATTAAGACCTAATTGAGACATAACCATATAAATCAAGTAAAATTGGCCTAGTGGCATGTTTCTCACTTTGCTTCCTTTGAACTCATACACGAGTAGTAATCATGCTCAATCTTTATACAGTACTCATGACTTGAGCAGTGCATCTTCTACCTGATATTTATACATATGCATTAGACTCAGAATGCTAAGAGCTTCCAAAGTCCTTTTTTGGGATATGAGCTGGAGTTGTTCCTGGTACGGCTGAACTAAATATGGTTTCTTGTGAGCTATCTGAATCATCATCATCAAGGAATGGTTGACGATCATTTTGGCTATCAGAATATTGTGGAAGTGAACTATTTCTAGGCTGAACAGGACCAACATTAATAGAGGCTAACAACCAGGCTGAAAAAAAAAAAAAAGAGGAAAAAATTCTCTGATTTGGTTTCTCCAAACTTTTGGAGTTAGACTAGTTCAGTAAGTTTTTGATTATATAAGTATATATATATATATATATATATATATATATATATATATATATATATATATATATATATATATATATATATATATATATAGCTGGCATGCAAAAAAATAATCATGCACATTAGAATCAGAACAGTTTCATAGGATCATGAATTCTTTACATGATCACTTATAAGTCCAATACAAAATGCAAACAACAAAGACCCTGATATACCATTGTGTAATGTGCCTGAAGAAGGGTCTACGTTGCTCATTCTAATGAATACTCTTAGTGAACTGCATAAACCCAGATCTCTGGGTCTGTGTAGGTTGCAATTGGACTTAACTTATAAATAAGTATATACAGTAGTGTCAAATTCATACATGCCAACCCCTGGTCAGGAAAAAGTTTTATCCAAGTGGACAAAAAGAGTAATCCGAGTACAAAAAGAGAAATCCACATATAACGTAATAAAATTATATGTGCATTATGTACAAAATGGTTTATTTACGCCTCTTGTTTTCGACATGCATTACTGCTTCAAGTTTTCATATTTTGAGCTTTAAAAAGCAGCAAACAACCTGATATGTACAATGATGAAGACCTTTTTCAAAAAAAAGAATGCAACTGAAATCCCAGACAGTTCAGTTCAGCCAACTTATGTTCTATATTCAAAACATTATCAAACAATTAGAAACTGTTTTATCCAGTTGAATTTGTTGTCAATTCTGGTAATGAAAGAAGAGCAATAAGAATTTGCCCATTTTTGTTGTTAAAGTCTTTTACACTGACTGGGTACAACTTTTTGTCATCATAATCACTGCTCCTGTCTGTTGCAATAATAAAGGGCCAATTTTCATGGCTTTTGCTTAGTTTTTCGGGGGTGAGGTCTTTCTAATCCATCTTTGAAATCATTTGAGAAACATTTTTGCTGTAACATACGTATCAACTAGAATAAATCAGACTTGACTTTTACCATTAATACCTATAGAATGGTTCTAGACTTCATATGATTTTTAGAAAACCAGTCTGTTCTGTCCTAAAAGCCAGACAGCTGCTATAAATAAAAAGTGAGGTCAAAAGTTTGAAAGCATAAACCAGCATGTCTCTTGGAAAAAGGGCAACTGCTATAAATAGAACATAACACATAGAAAGGTCACTGCCAGTCTACAGACAAGTGTACTTTTATGTCATAGTTACAAAGAAGCCATCTTTTCTAGAAAACAATAGTGGGATGTTAATAAAAATGAGAAAATATATTAATTTTTTGGGGAGGGGGGATATACCAAAAAAGCATAATCCAAATACATTTACGCATAAGACGTAACTGAGTGGAAAAAAGCATAATGATTAAACCAAAAGCGTAATGGTTGGCATGTATGCAAATTACTCAAAACAGAGCACATGAATTGATAATTATGATTTTAAGATATAACTGTTACAAACTTTACTAGTTTAAACATTTACCATATTTACAAGTTGACTCCAAGAGCAACCTAGAGAAACCCAGATCTACTGTCTGATAATATGCTTGCTGGTCTGGGTCTCTGCAGTTTGGCTGGAGTAGTTAGTAGAACAAACACTGACCCTAATCTGCCAATGGATTATGAATTGGCAGTTCAGGGTCTATGTAATTTGCAGTTGAACTCATCTTGTGAATATATATGGGATATGTTTTTATGCAAACATTTTATTTTCTTATTCTATGGAAAAACAATAACTTCTCAAATTTAGTTATGATCAAATTGATCAAAAGAATATAAAAGATATTAAAAAAAGATCACAGATTTTGTTTTCATTTCTGACTTTGGAAATGATTAGTAAGTACATTTGGTGGGCAGTTACAAATTCTGATGCAAAAGTGTAAGTGACACTGGCCCTAAATCAAGTGTCAATCTTGCAAGAGTATTGCTGCATAATTTTATCTACAAACCAACCTTTCATTTCTCCATGCACAAATTGTTCAAAATAACAAATCACTGTTCAATCAACCCTTCCATTCCAACATTCTATCATCCAAATCAAACAAATATGATATAAACACAACTGCGTTGTGACTTACAAGGAAATATATTGGCTGTGAGTCTACATCTGCCAGGGCTCTCTGGATCTTCATCTGATACAAGACCCTTGGAAAAGCTACAGCTATTTCTGCCTGTTGTTACAAAGTAAACACCCACAAACGACATCAAGCACCTATTAATCCAAAAGGAAAATATTTATTAAAAATATTATTATCTTAACTTTTTAAAAGATGCATTATTACTTACTTTAAAAGGTGTTAACAATTTTTTAACCGTTCTTAAATAAGCTGACAATGCATTAAGAACAAATTAATCTTAAGCCCTACAGAGCTGAAAAAAATTATGCTAGCACCTTATTGAAGCAGAACCATATTTTTATGGTTTGTAGTAGTTTGTAGTCATTAACTCATTCAGCCCAAAGGATTTTTGTCATTTTCGCCAGAAATAACGGTAGGAAATGCATTTTGGGGACTAATTCTGAATACCTCCAAATACATCTCCTTTCATGAGTTTTTCGCTTAGACTTATGCCTAGTTGTGCTAGAAATGCTGCTTTTCATTGAATATTTGGATCACACATGTGCAGAAAGTTTTTGGGGGCTTTTTTTACCCATCATTTTCATCTTCTGGCCACTTCTTACTCCCAATCTCCAACTTATCCTACATTTTGCAAAGATTCATCTGTCTAAGTGCAGATCTGACTAGTCTGCCTTAGATCACAGGCCAAAACATCTCAACTCCAGGCACAAAATTCAATCCCATCAACAAGTAAATTTTTTTGATAAAAAAAAATTGGGTCTCGAAAGATGTTTTTCCCTCTGCATTTTTAATGTGAATTGAAAGTCCAGTCTTTTTGGTATCATTGTAAAGCAACATCTGTCTGATTTTTTGTATTACCACCAACTTTGCTGCATCATAAATGTCCTTGACACTACAGAGCTCAAAAGTAGGGTACAGCCTCATGACGCTTACAGGTGGGATTGGGGCTGAATGACATTAATGGAAATTTTCATATATCCCATATCAATCAAAGATTTTTATATCAGTGCAAGGGCCAAAGGCCTGGGTATTGATATGGATCAATATAATATAATGGCTATTTGAGAGGAAAAAAGGTGCATTCAAAACAAAGATATTTCTGCTCTAGAATGGTTTGCATCTTTCTTTTTCTACCACTACAAAAAGTCTAACTACTTTGAGCAATTTTAGAACACTGCCTTCATAAGATTTTTCACAGGAGTTATCTAGAAATGATGTATTCCTTAAAACCCCACACCCCCATCTGTAGCTTATGTAAATACAATGCTAATGAATATTCCATATGGTCCCCAGAATGCCATATGCATAAAGACCCCTAATGAATATACCATATGCCTTCCTCCACCAGTTTATGTAAAGACCCCTACTGAATTCATATGGTCTAGCACTCCTGATTAATAAATTACTTTTGCTAATATATAGAGCATCAATCTCATTTTATACACTACTTATGTTACATTTTATTTCCATGGCAACAAGGTCTGGGCATGCATGTAAAGCCTATGATTGAAGCAATGTTGTGAAATGTGTTACATCATATAGTTGAATGATTAGTTAACTGAATGAACTGTCTTAGCTTTATAATAATCCATAAAAATTCCATCATGCAGGTTTAGAAAATATATGCAAATGAAGGGTTTTGGAAATTTCTTACAAATGTCAATGAGAGGCTAATTTTGTAATTTATGTGCAATGCTGATGCACAAAAATATGCAAGGATTATTCAAATTTATCATCAAACTTCACTCATCAATTCATTAACCCTTGGAGATATTTTATCATTTTTTGCCTTAAATATGAGTAGGAAACACATTTTGAAGGCTGTTTCAGAATACATCCCAAAACCTCTACATCTAAGTGATTTTTGCTTGGGCTAATGCCTAGTTGTTTAGAAACATCCTTTTTTCATTGGCTATTTCATTTGTGTACTGTGCAGAAGGGTAAAAATTTCAGTTCTCTTTTTTGTTTTTGCTAATTGTTTGTGTCCTGGCCAATTTTTACTTGAAATCCCCAACTTATCCTAATTTTTGTTTGTCTGCAGTTCAGAATGGTCTACCTTAGAACTAAGGCCAAAAAGTATCAAATCCAGACACAAAATCCAATTCTAATAACAGGCAAATTTTTGCTGTAAAATAAATGGGGTCTCAAAAACTATGTTCTTCCCTCAGTATTCTGTAATGCAAACATTAAGTATAGATTATCTGGTATCTTTGTAGAGTTACACGTGTCTACTTTTCTGTAATACCACCCATTTTAGTGTACCTTAAATGATCTTGATGCTTCAGAGCTCAGAAGCAGAGTGCTATCTCGTGATGCATATATGTGGTGCCAGTGGTTGATGAACAAACCAATAAATGAAACTGCTAAAAAAAAGCTACAACTAAAGATAAAATATCAACAGGTATATCTACACCACTAGCCCAATGGTTTTGGAATCTTGCCCCAGAAACTGAAGCATGGATAATAAATGACTAGAGAAACAAATGGATGCAAACATTATAAATGTTGTAGCTGATCAATAATGAATAACAAAAGGTATATCAACAGTACCAGTCTAATATTAGTACCTACTTCTATGAGGTCATTAACAGTTTTGCCATGGAAATATTGGATGGATAATTGGACAGAACATAAAAATTATAATGACTGTTTTTGCTTTGGCACCTAACAGCACAGTAACACAACTTCAGGTAGGTTACTATTATGTACAATGACAACTAAAGTAAAGTGTCCAATCCTTAGACATCATTGGATGGTTGCACAGATGAACAGATAAAAACATTACAGGTACTGGCATGAAGAATTAAAAATAGCAAAACGTACATCTGGATCACTAATATACATGTACCTAATTTCAAAGTGGAGGAACATTATATATCAGATCCATACTTCATTGTGATCATCCATTCTGGAAGAGTAAAACTAACAAGATTTTAAAGATGGCTGCAGTGGTATAAAGACAGTAGTCCCCCTCTTATAAAGCCACCACTACTACACCAGGAAAGTGGCCTTTTAAGGCAGGTGGTGATTCCAGAGGTGGACTAAATTTTTTGTGAGAAGTATATGCAATGCATGTAGTAAGAAAGCTACATTCTTCAAAGCATTTAATATCTTCATTTAAAAGTAACAGTAATTATTGAATGGTTTTTTGTTGTTAAACTAATTGACTTATTTCAAGTTAATATGCATTAATAGTTCTTAATCTTGGTGAAAGCGTGATATGCGAGCGAGATTTTTTGTCATGCACATTGCAAAACCATTAAAAAACATTAAAATCTTGGTACATACACAATTCTCTTTCCATTTGCTCCATTTTCCCACTGCTGCTGAATAACCTCCTTATTGGTTACGATTTTTATTCAAGTCTTTTCAACATAAAATTGTTTTATTCGAGTCTTTTCTTCCTAAATTGTTCAGCAAATCCTCCCTCCACACCTCACCCAATGTTGTAGACTAAAATAACCAACTTTTTCTGAAATGACGTCCTGTTTATGTAATGACATGCTAATGTTTGGTAATGATTGTTTTGGATGTTGCTAACTGGATGCAATTTAATTATGCAGACAAAACATTTGTAGAGTGGACAAAATGCCTTCTTTGTAAAGGATGTGACAAGTGTGTTGTCCTGTAATTTTTTTTGTCTTCCTCTGGTACCCTGTTTTGATATTTTTTTAACCAATGCTGACCCTGTGATTTTGACTATTACCTCCAGTTATAATCATCAATGTTGCCAACTACAAGACTGATAATACAATTATAAAGGCAGCAAGTGTCACGTGATTCATTAGTCAGTCTGGTACCCTATTGTTTTTATATTTCTTGACACTAAGTGAGAGAAGCCAAAATGGTTTCAAAATAGTTTCAAAATGGTTTAAATATATACGCAGATTTTACATGAACAATAACACCTCATGGCCATTAGGATTCCTAAACTTGACAATTATTGTCAATAGTAATAGCCACTAATTATTAAAGTGAACAAGCTCAACATCTTACCAAGGGAAGCCATAAAGGCTATTTTTCCGATGACTTGTGTAATCTTAACAATTATCAGTGGCTAAACCAGACATCTTATGATAACACAGCAGTAAGGATAATCGGCTTACATGTGGTAATGTGGTATGTGTTCTTTAGTCAACACTTCTTTCAAGAATGAAAACCTGACATTCGGAAAAAGAAATCAGATTATGTAACACATGCTATGAATAAAGCTGGTTCTGGATAGTTATTACAAAATAAAATGCAGCTGCTTGTTCGGGGAAAATTTTATATCTTTGCACAAATATGCTGACCGCTGGTCTGGTCACGTTAGCCAGGTGGCCTTTCATGAGGGTTAATTTTGAACACAATTCATCAGAGCCTTCGGATTCTGTCCATTAGGAGTGGGTGGCCGCTGGTGAGGGAGAGAGCATTCAAGAGTGGGACTACTGTAATTGACATCAGATTGGTATCATTTTCATTTAGAGCCAACCAGACATCATAAGAAGTCATTTAGTGAAAACAATATTTTTAAGAGTGCACTGTTAACAGTCAAGTTTGCTGTATGAGCAGCACAATTTTCATTGAGGGCCATCCAAACACTGCATGAAGTCTTTTGGTGAAAACCCTATGTCAGTATGACTTTAGCAATAACATGATCTGCAAGATGATTGCTATGGTGGCAACATGATGAAACATTCGCTATATTTTCATTTTTAGGACCAACAAGACATCATAAAAAAGTCTTTTGGATAACATTCCCTCTTAATATGACCATCCATTCAGAAGTAATGTCCACTTTGATGGCCGTATGGTAGCCATATTGTGCAAGTGACACCATTTTCATTTACAAACAACTAGACTAAGCCATGAAATGTGCATGTAAAATTTTATGGCAATCCTTCATGTAGTTTAGGAGAAGCAGCAAAAACAAATTTGTCCAACAAACTTGTCCAATAAGATGTATGGACATTGGACTACTCAGCATCCCTAATGTGTCTTTGTGTATGGCCAGTAAAACCATAACTTACTTGTACAGAAATAACCATTACAAACATCTTTTCATAATTACAGAAGTTCCTTACCCAAATAAAAACATGAAGACTTGCAGTGCTGTCATCCCCCAGAACTCTTTGTAAAATATAATTCCTGGAATGTACAACGTCAATGACTATTATCAAGAAAGAAATAGAAAAAATATTAATCTTGCACTCTATAGTTTCAACGATTAGAAATCAAGAAAGTAATTAATGGATTCTTCAACAGAGTAAAATTAATCAGTCTAAGAATGAGCAAAAATGGAGAAAAACAAAACTTTTCAATTTCATGAAAAGAATTTGGTTGTTAACTTTTTTCTTTGTAATCAAATCACAATATAGTGTCCTGACTTTGAACCATGTTAAGATGACATAACTCTCTGCCTGTGCAGGTGAGACAGAAATACTAACCTAACCATGTACAAACCATAAGTATAGAGGAAACAAAGTTACAGTTAAAAAAAAGTGATATAAATAAAAATACTGAGAATACTAACAGCTCGGAGAAGTTTAGTGATATTAATTTAGATAAAATTATATTGAAGAACTTAACAACAAAGGTATTGCTATTCCTGGTCCCTTTAACTATTCTACAAGTGCTGCTCATAAAAATCAGCACAATATTTTTCTAACACTTCTTTTCTTTATGTCATAAAAAAATTCAAAGTAGGATTTGAAACATATATGAAAAATTACTGTCTTTTCTTTCAACAGCAGTTGTTACTATTGTTACAAGTCAATGGAATAATATCCAAGGAGAATAACTACTATCAGGACTATTCATTTATCCATCTTTGGGTAGCTTCCCCACCACAGCTGTATAATATTTAAATCAAAGTCCACAGTACATATACACTGCTAATAATTTATTAAGTCCAGAAATTATTTTACGATATTAATTAAGGTGGCGCTCACCAGTTATTATGTACTTTTGAGAGAGTGATGCATGTAAGGTGAAATTGTTTGCATTTTAAACATGCATAGTGGAGAGAATGTTGGCATACCTATATACTACTTTCATGTAATCTGGCTGAAATTTCTTTGGATATTGTACTTTTGGAAATTTTAAATGATCTTAGGACACTGCTAACTAAAATGACTGCTCCCTTGTACTCCAAAATCAAACTGAATTTGTCTAAAGTACACTATTCTTGGCAGCTATTAAAATATGGAAAATGAAGTTTGCCAAACTTGACAATACCAGCTTCTAAAAGTGCAATGAATGAATTACCAAATACATAAAATGTAAAAAAGTTATTGGCTTTATTTTTTACAATTTACCTCTGAAGTTTGAGAAGTGAAAATGAGCAAGTAGAGCTAGCACTTTTTTGAAAAGGTGCACATCTGGAGTAAGGCCAAGCTGTATACTCTCTAACCCATATTACACCCATCAAAATAAAGGGAATTAAAGGTTATTTGAACAATACCTAAGATAAACAAATTCTCTTTTAAATAGCCAGTATAACTAGTGAGGAAACCCGGGAAAACTCTTTTTCTTTACAATTCTAACCCTATGCTAAATACGAAACTGTAGAGTGCCACCTAATACAAACCACACTTGTTAACATAGAAAGTGCAATATGGAACAATATCCAAAGGAAATAACAATTTTGAGATCAAATAATTTACCTAAAACTGAGTAACCTCCCTTGCCTTACAATAATTGACACGAAAGGCCAGTGTACATAAACAGTACCATCAAAAGTTCTTCAACTATCTTAGTAATACAAGTTATATCTGGTACCTTAGAAAGGACACTATGGAACTATATCCAAAGGAAGAAACTCTACAAAATCTAATAATTTACCTACATTTGAGTTGTCTCCCATGTCATTATATATACCATGAGATGTCTAAATTTTACATTAAAAGGAAACGATGCTTGCCAAGTTTCCTTTTAATGAAAATGTATACATCTCGTGGTATATCACTGATACAGCATACATACTATACATATATTTTATTTATATCACATACAAATACACATATTTGCCCCTTGAATGGAGTTATGATATGCTCCAGTTAACTGCATATTAACCAAGTTAATGAACTCCTCCCATCCCTACAAGTGTGTCCATTACAAAATATTGGGCTATGCATCTTCTTCTTGTTTGCAATCAAATATGCAAATTGATAAGTTGATTCTTTTCTTTTTGAAATTTTATATTTATTCACCTTCATTTAGTCAATATAAAAAACTTGTTATTTAAACATGAAAGCTGGTTTTTAGGAAGAAAGTAGTGTACTGCAAACACGGCCAGCTTTTTGTACACTGAACATGAACACACACACACACACACACACACACACACACACACACACACACACACACACACACACACACACACTCTCTCTCTCTCTCTCTCTCTCTCTCTCTCTCTCTCTCTCTCTCTCTCTCTCTCTCTCTCTCTCTCTCAAAAATTTGGCTAGCTTTTTGTACTTTTTGTACAATGAACATGAACTTTCTCTCCCCCCACACAGATTTTTGCATATTTTTCCCCATGCACAAAAGAGGGAGAAGGGATCAGAAAATAGGACTCCAATGAAATTGTGTACCATTTTGATTTCATTTAGAAAATAGGGACTGTTAATACTTGTTATCATTATTTTCATTATTTAATTTAAGATTAACGAGTAGAAATTCATGATTGATATATTAGCCTGCAGTTGAATAAATGTTTATATATTGATATTATTGTGCCATGGACAGATTACAATTTGACACATGCACATTGCTTTGTGGTGTAATCATCATGTAATCCACTGAACAGTGAACACTATTCTGCAGTTCCTATAAAAACAACCTTATTGTTCCTTAACAATTATTTTTGCTCTATTACTTAAAACAAATAAAGTGTTAATTAGTGGGTACTTAAAATGGATAATGGAATACAGAACAAGAAGCCTTAACTGATCAAGTTTGAACATTGCCCTGCAGTTACAAGTCTGGAGTTAAACAAATGCAATTAGCTTTGAGATTAGTGTTTGTAAGTCAATAACAATGTCAGTAAATTTACCTACCATTTTATGGGAATACTATAGACTATCAATGTCTGCTTAATGAATAATCATACATACCCACGGAAACAAGTTTATGGACTCAACTGTCAGCGGTTTTGGTCATTGTCACACACATGTGAACCCCCTACCCCCTTTCACCTGCACCCTTTTTTTTTTGGCTTCAGATATTCACATAAACACAGGAAATTGTCCTGCAAGTGTTAACACTGATTGGACAAAACAATTGAAGTTATAAGAGTGAAGGGATTGGCTAATATAATCACACTTCTACTTTCTGCTTTTTCTTAAAAAAAACCCACAATTTTCAATGAATACTATATTTCATTATTTTCTCTTCTGTTCTTTTGAGAATCACTCAACACATTTTAAAGAATATTCTCTAACTAAAAGGCAAATAGTTTACTTCCAAACTGTGTTCAGGCAAATTACATGTAAAGTGTACACACACCTGTTGAATTCTCATATCAGGACCATTATTAGTGCAATAACTTTGATCTTCTCTGTGAATTTTCAAAAAAGTACATGTGCTTTTTAAGCCTAAATATAGGTCTCCCTTTGGAAACTCAATATTTGAGTTATGCAGTTTTGGCTATGTCAAGCAAATATAAATGTTGTGTGGGAAAAAACACACATTTCATAAAATATTCGATAAAAATTAAATGTCTGGATTTGAACAGACCTAGCAAATGTTTTTTTTTTATTAAAGAAATGATGCCTCTTTATGCACATTTTATATGCAGTAACTATTATGGATAAAGATTTCACTGGTGAGTACACATACTCAACTGTTTATGCTTATGTTACAGATTTCATATAAATATAAATATTAAATATTCAATAACTATTTTATGCATTTCTTGTTTAATCTTAAACCAATTGATAGCCATGTCAATTGGTCCTAAGTATTGCACCCTCTTGTATCCCCCAGTTTTTTTTAGGGGCAGTAATGCACTATTCTCTTCAGCTGGCTGTTTATAACACAGTTCAGTTCACAGCATTGTCCCCATTTTTGGACCACAACAACCACATTATGGTTGTGTCACACTCTATTTACTATTTTTAGCAATGCAGACTATATATGGTAACACAGAAAGAATGCTAAAATCCTTCTAAGCAAAAGAACATGTGACTTTCCAAACCTTTGACATAGAACCTTAACATTGTTGATAACCCTGATAACACTGTAAAATTATATCCCTAACCGGTAACTTACTGGAGAAAAAAAAAGTGCAATTTGACTATAAAGTGACATGAAGCAAACAAATAGAAAATTTCCTCCTCCACATTTTATGTAATTATATATTAACTTCCTGAGATGTCCTATTTTTCACATGATTTTAAAGACAAATGTGCCAAAGTGGATAAAAATGTATGCCAAAAGGATGTCAGACATGTTCTTCCATGTAACTAGCATGATGCTCAACTTCCTAAGCAATCAAATCCAGCACTTACATCTGTGACACACGAACTTTACAGAAAATCCTAAAAAAAAGATTATGCTTAAAACTTATAATCAGAAAAGAAACCATTTCTACCAATATATCATGGCTAAATTCACTGTACTTTTACTCTTTCCATCTATGACTTACCTGCCATAATGGCACTCATAGTAAAGAAAACAAAGTTTGTTGGGACAACAACTGTGGAGTCAAAATTCTTCATGGCTTGATTAAGATACCTGAGAAAGGAAAATATTGAGTTAGCAATCGGTTTATCAAGATTACTATAAACAGTACATTAAAATGCTGACCCTGTGTTACATAATATTATAGCTTTTTATGTAAAACCACCATTCACTGGCTAGATACTAAGGTAATAAAATCTGTATTACCCATGCTTATAACAAGGGTGTCATAAACTACCAATAAACTTTTTGAGCAAGGTTTATGACATATAAGTGTCTCTTCTTGCCATTTTTCCTCTCAATCTTATATCAATAATGTAAGAATATAAAAAAATATTTTAAAATTTTAGATTCGCCTCCAGAATGAGCAGATCATGTATGTATCAAATAGATATATCATAAATACTCTAATTTAGTAAGGCTTTAAAGCCTCTTTTAGTTTTGGAGGTGCCTGTAATGAATGCATTTTCAGATTTCATCTTTATCAATGAAATTTGTGATTTCGACATGCAGGTGGTATCTACTCATTCTATTTGAATATTATTTTTTCCACAGCATAAACATTAAGTAACTCTCCATTGTATGGTGATCTAATCTTTTTAACTGCAATTTCTAACCAACTGACTGACTAACTTTCCTTTAACGTTCATGTCTAATGTATATACAAATTTAGTGCGTCAAATGACAAAACCAATGATCTTTAAAAATTGTTGGAGCCGTGGACTACATACCTTAAACTAGTCTATCTTGTATTATCCATTAGAACAATATGACTCTAAAGCAAAATTTACTTATCTAAAAACGCAGGTAAAGGGTGAATCTGAAACAATCTCTTTTGTCTACAGTGATCAAAACAAAAAAAGGGATGGCTACTATGGCCAAATATGTTTACAATGATAATCTGTGTTTATAATATGAAATGCTGATGTAACAAAATGGTAAAGAACATGCCATCATGCTATGTACTGTATTGCACAATATCCATCCAAGGCAGTTAAATGATGAAAATACTTCATGTTTATCATCTTAGCTACACAAGATATGCAGGGTACGGGTTGCAGATTTAGACTTCAGTTACCAACTTGATAAATTTTAAAAAACACTTAAAACAGATACTAAGTATTCAATATTTATTTTTTGGTACTGGTGCATACATAAGCATATATATAAAAACTGGGAACTGAAGTTTAATCACCAGCCAATCTCATTTACCATTCATATTTATTATGAATGGCTAAGATTGCATTTTTAAACCAACAGCATTTTTGCTTCTATTTCTTTATATTCCTCTACTGGATGTCTCATTTGACAATGGAATGTAACCTATCACTGTCCCCACACAAGAAGATCACCATCATGATGTAACAAAATATAGATTGCAATCACCATGTGACCTCTCTCTCTCAACTGTCAATATAACATACCAGAAAATACTGCTCTGAATATATACATATATTTATGCACCAAAACAATATTAATATTTCATCCATCACTCTCCCACATACACATTCACTTATAAATATGCTTTTTGGAGGGTGATTTTCTGCATTTATCAAGAGAATACAGTGTATGAAAGTCTTGGGTCTAAATGTTATATTTCTTTGATTGCATTGTAAATTTAGTGGTGACAGTAAAGTTCAATCAATAGGATTTTCCTTTAACTGTTCATAACATGCAGTATGAGTTTAACCTGAGCTTCAACTATTGTTTTGTATGAGTTTAACCTGAGCTTCAATTATTGTTTTACATAACTAATAAAAGTCCATAGATTTAATTTACCCACCCACCCTTCCTTGTCTGACTTGCAAATCCTTAACACTAAATCTTTATGTTGCAACCACAACCAGAAATCCAACAAATCTTTAACACTAAATCTTCATGTTACAACCACAGCCAGAATTCTGTCAATCGTAAACTAAAATCTTTAAAACTAACTCTTAATACTGCAGAATTCTGACACCTAAGTCTCACCATGTAGGTGATAAAATAAATGAAGCAAGAGATTCAAACTTCAGTAATGTAGCCAAACTTGACTGCTCACTTGACTTGTATGATGGCTGTTATCCCTAGAACAGCTGCCATAACATATAACATTGGAGAGTACCACTGTGCTTTTCCTGCCATTGTTAGCTGCAACATACTGGACACAGCTTTAGCAGATATCACTGTAAAAGATGCTGAAGAAGAAAAAATTGCTGATACAAAATTATATTTAAAGATTCAAATTACATGAAAATGTAAGAAACAGCTTGAAACTAAATTACTTTCCATCCTCAAAATATGAGACAAGAACTGTTACATATATGTAATTGAATTATTTGTTTTTATTTGTTTGTTAGTCTATAAATATTTTAATATTCAATTATATGCTATTGTAATGTAACTTTGTTTATTGTATTTGACATTGTCCTGAAATTTAGTTCAGTGTTGTTTGACCATACTATTTATTTTACTGATAAACAACCAGTAAATGTCAGAATCTAGTTTCTGACATTAATTCAGAACCAGTTAGTTTTAGTAAACAAATTTTTTTTTGTTTCTGTTTTTGTTTCTCATAGTAAGAACTGTTGAATCAAGGCCATACTTGGAGTACATGATGGGTGGCATATATCTATTGTTACAAAATTCAAGAAGACTGACCCCATCCAAAATCTGTCTTGCATCTTAAATTAGAGCATACCTGTTGTCTTGATAGAAGGTAAGTCAATTGGGCTCCAAACATTTTGTGATCAGTCTGTGCTTAATTTTTATTTTACTGAATTTCAAATGATTGTTTTCCCATGAAATACAAGTGTTCCTACAAAATTACTGGACAAAGACAATCGTTAAAATTCATTCAGAATTCAAAACTGGAAAATTATTTTCTGTGATTCAACAATGAAACTGTTGACACAACATCATTTTGAAGGTTACAACAAACATCATTGCCTTCTATTTTGGATTTCATCTAGACTTGAAATCAGATTCAATTTAAACTTTTTAATAATATGACTTCTATTTTTAATTATTGGATTACTTTTGGATTTGATTCATAAAACCATAAGTTCATTTCAGTTTCAAGAATTTTACCAGTTTTCTGAGAGAAGAATACAAAATTTCATCATAATCATCATTCAAATTTTAAGCACAAAATTTATGAGCATATGCCTTCAGAATCCAAATATATGGGTCTTGTACGAAAGACACTAAATAATCATTTGTGTTCGTCATAAAATGCAAATAGAACAGATTGAAATACAGTTAGTGCTATGTCTTGTTTAAATACATGTGTGGGTGTGGGTGTGTGTGTGTATTTATAATAATGCAAGTGTGAATTTACCAATAATGGAGACTATCAGAAGGTATACAACAACCAACTTCTTTTTGAATCTGTACAGCAATATGAAAAGTACTATCAGCATCAGGCCTTCAATACACTGTAAAATGAAAAAGATCATCAGTATCAAATCATGATCAAGTAATCTCATGTCACAACTATACAATTTACAATTATAGATTAAATTTTGTTTGTTTGTTTATGACAAAAGAGAAAAAAATTTGCTTAGCCAAAAAACTAGGAAGATTACTTTAACTGTTATTTTAAATTAAAATATATGCTTAATGACAATAAAGCTTTTAAGATCCCTCCATCTGAATTTAATTTCATTTGTGGGAGTACCAATTTTCATTGGTTTTGCAATTCTCTGCAAACACACAATAATATACAAGCTGTGATACAAGGAAATGTCCCTTTATACATTATAACACTGTAGAACTCTTATGCCATTTGCTGATCAAGGCACGTTCTAAAATCTAATTTCAGATCTCAGCACCCAAGTTCAAATTCAAATCCTCACATGCATCTTTAACCCTCTCTCATACACATATGCATCTGGATTCCCTAACTTTATCTGAATGCTGGTACTTTTTGATGCCGCTACCACACTGGATTCCAGGAGCTAATGGATGCCTTTGGTAAATAATTATTAAAGTGCATTGTCACCTCCTGAAGGAAATTTTCTCTCAAGTAAAACAGGTGTTCTTGATGATTTTAGGATGGCATAGTATGTTAGTGTGTGTGTGTGTGTGTGTATGTGTGTGTGTGTGTGTGTGTGTGTGTGTGTGTGTGTGTGTGATCTGGAGCTTTAACAATTTATCAGTCACATTGCTATGATGTCTGCAGTGAGGCAGTTTATAGTAATGTCTAGTACTGGGGTATTATGCCACAGACATAATTATGCCACCATAATATTGACCTTGGGTCTTTTTGCAGTACAATCAAAATAAGTGGCAGTCATAAAACTTGCTCACTGTCTTTTGTGTGTTGTTATTTTAAGAGGACAAGGCTCATAGGCACCTAATTAAACTGAAATAAATAGGGCATTTCCAATTAAGGCTTGTGTATAATGTTATTATTTCTAATTAACATATGTGAATCTTAGAAAGTTATGCAATATAACAATGTTTTGCTTAAAATCTGGTTTTGAAGGAATTTACATTGACTGATTACTAACAAGAGACTTTACAGCAACAGTAGAATCAGATCCACCATAGCAACCAAAAAGTTTCCTTTGACATCAAATGCTATGTTTGTAAGTCACCCTAAATAAGTTTGCATGTTACTGAGCATACACAAAAGCCAAGATGTAAAAATAATGCAACAAAATATAAATATAGGACTAATATTAATACATTACAGACCTAACATATTAAATAATACATTATACATAAATATTTCCATTTTTAGATTACAACAGAATTAACATCGGTGGTCAAATTTTTCAAGAAAATTGGCAAATTAAGGGACAATGAAGAAACCAATACAAAAGATTATCATTAAATGTGGTGCAGCAACTTCCAGCACCAAACCTGTCCATCACTGGTTCCTAAATATTTTATGAATTTTAAATAGAGAAATAAAATACTGTTCATCCATCTTTGTTATAAGAGTTTATTTTCTACCCTAATAAAGTTTTTATACCAATTTGTTGGAACATGAAACAATAACGTATCTTTCGTTGTTTTGTGCTAATTGCCACTGGTCACTAACATCTTAAAAATACTAAGAAAATGTTTCACATGGGAATATTTGTAAATTCCTAATGCAATGTTTGAAATAGTTATGTTATCGATTACATGATAAATGAACACATTTTACATACATCATAACCATACAGATGTTGCTTTGCCACTAGCTTTTATTCACGATGTAGCTGTAATAAATTTATGTTAATTATTATCTAGATAATAATACGAAATATAAAACTGCATTCTTGTTTTGTTTTTGTGTGAAGGGAAAAGAACTTGTTTGATATGGCAATTGAATAAGTCTTGGCCTCACAGCTTTGCCATATCCCTATGGCATATCAAATTTATTATTTCCACTCACTCAGAACAAAGCACAAATGCAGTTAGGTTTATTATCATGACCTGTGTTAGAATATGTATTGCACCATATTGTGAACTCTACCATATTGTGATACACATAATAAACATTCCAACAAACAAGCTGCATGTAATAGACTCCACCTCTGTGTCATCTCACATCATGCCAGTCAATTGTTGCAAATTTAAAATTTCCCAAGGTTACTGACCAATCTCAAAGCAGGCTGTGTGAATGATTATGTAGTTGCAATCTAAGTGCCACATCTGTTTTGTTTGGTTGGTTGAATGATTGGTTGGTTGATTGACTGATTGGTTGGTTGGTTGTCTGATTGGCTGATTGGTTGGCATTTAATGGCACATTAACACTTAAAATGGTTCAAGTTAGGGGTTTAGACGAGGGAAACTGGAACAAAGTCTATTCCTGAGTGATACAAAATGACAACCATGGAGACCTACTCTGGACTTGAATCAAACCCAAACCAATTTGGGTAAAATATTCAATCTCATTTGGGCAAAATATTTGGCATGCAAAACACTTCAACATCAGAGCTCCATTATTATTTCGATTTTTATACATATACAATGTTATACCAATGTGTAGGTGTCATGGTTATCTCCCCTGGCATGTATTATCAATGAAATGTTGAAAGCAAGGTCCATTATAATTCATTAAACTATTATTGTTTTACCTATTAAAAAAAACTAGGGTACATAAATGATGTATACTTACAATGTAAACAATGAAGGATACCTGGGACAAATTCTCATAAATCTGACTGCCTGTAAGGGCAGTCTCCGTCTGCAATCAGAAACGTGAAGCATACTTTACCCAATTTTAAAATCATGTGCACCAAATGAAACTGTTCTGAATAATTTCAAGACATTACAAATTTTCTTGATGCAATCTTAGTCAACTGTGTGCATAAAATATGCAGATACACTTCTCATCAATAAATCTGCTACACTTTCAAAAATGTTGGGACAAGTTGCAACAACAGTGAGTGGGTGGGGGATCAGAACAAAGTAGAATGAGCTTGCTATGCCAGCCCTGTATTTAACAATTCTGCTGATAGATCTTCAGTTAACCAAGTCCTTGTTTAGTTAGTCAATCTAACAACTCCAAACATTATTATATAAATAAATCAAACAGTTTAAAGTATGCAACAATTCATTGGAAAGTTTAATAAATAATGTTTGACTTATACCAAATGCATGTGGAACTTGGGCATTATTCAATTATGGACAAATCTGTACATGTAAATGATTGAATTTTATCTTGTTTATCTACAAAAATAATGAACATACCTTGGAGGAAAAAGTAACAAGCAGAAAAGCACCAATTATAGCTAATGCTGACCCTGAAAAGGAGAACAAAGACAATTTCATAGACTGAGTACTTGTCAAACATCAATCAAAGGAGTTCCCAAATATCAATTAATCAACATGTTTTTGATTTGTTTTTCATCAAATTACCAATTAAACACCTTAACAAAGTCAAATTCAAAGGTCACTATAGTACAGCCAACTAAATTTTTTGTTTCTCCATGCACTGGGGTGGGACAATTAATCCCCTCCATGACCGTAAATACCTAAAAATCACTACCATAACTTGGCACAAATTCCGATTTTCGATTTTCCTTAATCCTCTTCGTGATCATTCTATCCCTAACATAATGCAAGGACAAACAAAAAAAGCATGTGAGCTGTACTATAGTCTAGTTTGCACATTGTTTCAATGTTGGACAATAAATAAAAATATTGCCAACTAAGTCAAATGCCATGGTGACTAGGTCTATTTTACACATTGCTTCTTTCTCTGACAATAAACAGAGGTGTCATAAACTAAACTTGGTCATTGTATTTTTCCAGGAGTTTGATAACTCTACAGCTGCTAAACATAAGATAAATGAGGAATGAAAACTTATCTGCTGGGCTTATTAAAAAAAAAAGCTACAAGTGAAAAGTTTCCACTGGGTCTGTCCAATAGACACTGCATCTGTCACTCACACCAAATGCTTTGTGTCATGGTGTGTCGGCACATGATACCTTTTGAACAAATGTGTGAAGCCTAGGTCCAAATTTAAAATAAAAAACACCAGCAACAATAAGTAAGTTTTATCATCATCCTCCAAGACTTATTTGGAAACCTAATACAAATAAACTTACAATCTCACTTTGCCTTATTCACATATCACACATTTTTGACATAGCAAACCTGCTTGTTATCAATTACTATTTAATTTTTAATAACAGTACAGTGCTTTTGTGAGTAAAATTCAATAGTAAACATATACTGAAATTAAAATTTTTATTTATAAACAATCAGTTTTGAAAGGAAACAAGTTAATCATGAAAGGTTAACCTAACACTCAAACTGTATAAATCCAGAACCAAAAATGACATTTTGTTTTGTAAGAAACTGCTGTACCCCCTTTGAATGCTTTTATATTAAATTTCACAAACATATGGTCTCCATTTTATTTTTCTAGAAAACATGTCTGACAAAAGGCCATCAGAATTTCAGGATTTCAGGTATGTATCCATGAACATATTTATGTATGAATTTAGGCATGTATGAATGTACATGTATTAGGATAACAGCACATTGACAGCACAATTCCAGCAATAAATCCTGGCTATTAAGTGTTAATAGAAATGAAAAGATAAAAATTGTAAATAACTGTGGGAAGAAAAATGCATATAAATAAATATGAACATGCAGTTCAATAAGATAATAGAAAAAAGGTCAAAATTACAATTTGTATGAATGTATACAAAATTGAACATTGTGGTAAAAGTTTTCAAAGATTCAAAATATTGAAAATATAGATTTAAAAAATTATATACACTGCATTTTGTTAAAAAAAGTCTAAGATTTGTCTTGTGGTACACCATCATACACTCAACATGAATGTGTTACGCTGTCAGTGGACATTGACAGGGTATGCAGTCTGGACACTGGTATCATTTTCATTTTGAGTCAACTTGGCACCATAAGATACCCTTTAATTACACCCTATGTCTATATAACCATCCATTTAGATAATGGATGCTGGATGGATAGAGGATGCAAGGCCCCTGCATAAACTCTTCTGGCCTATGACCAGCAGTGCTAAAAACTACCACATGAACTATACGTACCAAATAAATGTTCAGCTTTAATTTTTTCCTTGAGAAAAATTGCAGCAAGGAACATGTTTGCTGAAAAAGAAATAAATAATCTTAATACATGAGTGACTACTAAATTAAACTGAACCTAGTATTTAAATCATTTTTTTCTCAAAATGAATAAACAATGTAGCAATTAGAAACACAAGAGTCATCTATAAATTATATATCCCATTTCCTGCCTATCTAAAGACTAATACTGGAATATACCATGTTATGTCACATGCAGTTTACCCAACTATATGACAGGACCCTATGGTACAGCACTCTCAATTTTAGTACTACCTACAATGTATGCTAATACCCTGTAGTCCAGCATTCTCAATTTTTATTCTAATTATTATACTACCTATACTGCCTGCTTTTTCTTTGCAATTCAACTCTGTGTTTATGCTACCTACAATGTATGCATGTAGCCTATAGTCCAGCATTTAGATTTTATACTATGTAAGACGCTAATACCCTATAGCCCAGCACTGTCAATTTTTATACTACCTACAGGACACTGTATGCCAGTACCCTAAAGTCCAGTACTGTCATTTTTTATACTTTCTGCAGAACACTATGCCAGTACACTATACACCAGCACTGTAGAACACTGTACGCCAGTACCATGTAGTCCAGCACTGTCAAATTTTATACCACCTACACTGTGTGTTAGTACCCAGTAGTCAGGCATTCAATTTTGATATCACCTACAGTGTATGCCAGTATGTTGAAGTCCACCATTCACTTTTTATACTATGTTGGACACAAGTACCCTACATTCAAACACTTTCAGTCTGTGTACTATGTATGCCATCTGCTGGTACCATATACTCCAGTACTCTCAGTTTTTATACTACCTATGTTGGATGCTTGTAAACTATGTTGCAGCACCCTCAGTTTTTATACAATGTACAATGTCTGCTAGTACCCTATTGGTCCAATGTTCTCACTTTTTATACTCCAATGTACCTACAATGTATTCTCCCACCCTACAATACACCACTCAATTTTTAAACTAATTATGCTATAATCAGTTTCAGCAGTAAAATTGAAGAAAGAAACCATTAACATTTGGAAAATTCTACTTATCAAATGTCACCTCTGTGTAACTTGCTTGACATGTGTACCATGTCTGGTTGAAAGATTTCAAACAAATTCAGGGTTATGCTTCAATTTTTATACTTTGGAGAAACAAAATATGGTTTTTGGTAATCTTGCTGTAACAGTCTCTTTATTGGCTGACAGTATATGTATTTTTACAAAGCAAACACTGTTTTTGATGAATAGCAAATTCTGTTGTATGTCATCATGAAGCAATCCCATCAAATAATATAAAGAGTACTTGTAAGTGAAACAAGAAAAGAGTCATCTACATTTCACACTCCATCAAAATGATATTGGAGCCAATGATTTATCAGCTGCAAAGGTCACATCTAGATTACAAAAGTGATACACTGTGTATTCCAACGATCAAAAGCATTACAAAATATTGAAATAAAGTGTCAATGGGCAAAACATATAAAATCTATGTTGGAGTTTTGACTAAGACAAGGAAATCCCCCCAAGAATTGTGGGGAGACATAATGTAATCTAATGACTGGTATTTCCTGGTCTTAGTCCAAACCTAAATGTAGATTATTTTTCTCACCCAATATTATTCTTTAAAGTAAGAAAGAACTCCTCTCTTGTGCAATATACTTCATGCATCAATGTTTACATGCAGTGCATTAATACAAATATGTTAATGAGAACTGTGGCATAATACTTCATCTGAAATACACAGTTTTTATGCGCAAGTCAAAAGAAAATAACAACATTAAATGCTGCATAGATTTTAGGTATCATCACATTCAATATATGGATGTTATATGAAATTAACAATAAATAGTTAACATTTATTACAAGAAAATGTTTCATTATCATTGGTTTCAATTTAGAAATTTATATTGTACATAATGAAACTGTACACACCCCATGGCTCTTTTGCAGTGTAAATACATGTAGCATGAGTGTCCATGCTTGGGTTATTCAGGAGTAATTAGAGATCTGTGTCACTGTCATATATAACTCTCCTTTTTCTCTCCTTTTCTTTAGAGGAGTGGAAACTGTGACCGTTGTGTTTTAATTAATATTGATTGTAAAAATACCTCCTTGTATAAAAGACCCTCTGAATAAAGACCCCAGTGGATAACTATGTGCTAAACTTTCAAGTTCACTGATTCTTGAAAATTTATTTTTCTGTCTTGGAAATATGGCAAGTGTCACATTGAAATTTGCTTATAGATTAATGTGTTGATGGATATATAATTCCTTCTGACAGGTAAGTGCATTATTTGTCATTAAATATTTTAGGTATGTTTTACTAAACTGAGACACAATGGAGATGCTTAAAAATAAATAAAGCATGTTTGACATAATGCATGTCTGGCTGTTACTAAGTTTTCTGTAGTTATTAAAAGTGTAAGACTATGAAGTATTTAGGTCTATAGGCTATGTGCATAGATCAGTGTTTGATGTCATAGTTCATTTCACACAGCACTGAGAATTTTTTCCTATCTGTAGCAGTCAATTTTCAGGTTAAATATAGCTAACAGTATATAATTTGTTTTACACAAAGTATTTAAAATTTGTTTGGTAGCTTTAGCTGCATTTAATGATGCTGACCTTAAAATGTACTGAGTCAGGCTTATAGATAGGATAAAACTGACTACACTGTGTGGAACAAATTATCATATTACCAAAAAGCTCAACATCATATGTATGTGTCTCTCTCGAAATGTTCTGTATGTTGTTTTCTCAAAAATGGAGAGTCCTTAAGTTACTATGCTGTTTTGTTATATATTTGTTTGTTGTTTGATTTAGAACAACTATGTCAGGCATAGCAGAAGACAACAAAGGTTTATTTTTTAAAAGTAGTCCATAGCAGCTGGACACCTAGACTGAGATGACTGGTATGAGATGACAGGACTGAGACAAGAAAAGTAAGGTTTGCAAAACACCTAGATTCCTCTGTCACATGTGTGAGAAACTTTGCTACAAGTGCCTCAGCATTAAAATAACCTAACTATATTGCTGTGCCATGAAACACCAAATCAAACCAATAAAACCAAGATGATTCCCCAACCCCAAAATTACTAAACCATAACAAGGGATCCAATGGGTCTCATATCACTCACCTGACTTACTGATATCATTAGAAAACATTTGAAACTTCAACAAAATGTATCCTTTTGTGACTGAAATCAATATGGTAATATATATGTACAACATCATAAAAGACAGTGACTACATGTAGTCAATAAGTATGTCCTGTCCTATATGCTGGACTCCCCAATTAATTTCAAGTTCCTTACCAAGGCTGATCACTCACACCTGTCACCTGTTACTCTGTGTTCTTGTGAAAAATGATTTACTGTAGACTCACTGAGTAAGTGGACTTTAAAAATCAAGTACAAAAATACTTAACAAAGTATTTGTGTGCATGAATAGTGATGGCCATGGACAATCAAATATGTAACATTATAATTGTAACCAACCAAATGCATTTTAATAATTGCAGATTGATTTCAAGTAGAGAAAAAACTAAGGTACCAATCATTTGATCTATGGTAGAAATAGTGTTGGCTGGGTTTTCATTGTGTGTCAGTTTTATATAAAAAAAAATATGTATCCTTATCTGGAAAATATACTGGATAATGTCCTGAGAATATCATGAAATGGGTGATTTGGGTGATTATGGTACTTTCAATGCCCTTACAAGAGTTGTACAAAGATTAGCTAATCAGGTGTAAGATCATATCAATAGTACACCGGTCCCCCTCTTGAATGCCCCCTCCCCAACCATCGGCCAACCACTCCTTATGGCCAGAGTCCATTGGCACTGATGAGTTTGTGTTCAAAAAGTACTCCTCACGAAAGTCCAACCTGCTAATGTGACCAGCATATGAGTGTAAAAATATAAAATTTACCCCTCACAAGCGGCTACATTTTATTTTGTAAAATGTATCCAAAACCAGTATTTTATTCATAATGTGTGTTAAGTAATACGATTTATGTTTCCTGATGTCAGGATTTTGTTACTGAAAGTACATGTACCAGTAAAGTTAATATTATATAATTTACACCTCACGAGAAGCCACATATATTCCATAAAGTGGAGAAAGACTCAAATTTTAATCTGTACAAAAAGATATGTAAACACAATCTGATTAGCCTTACTGCTGTGTTATCATGATATATCTGGTTTAGTCACTCTGATAATTGTAAAGATTACAATTATTGAATAGTAGTAAAATATTTAGTACCTCTCTGAAAAGGCCATCCATCTTATAAGGCCACTTGCAGAAAAGTTGGCCATAAAAGAGGGGGACCACTGTATTATTGTACTCAAATTATCACAAGAATTCATATTAGCACATAATACAAGATTAATAAAAATCATTTCAGAAATATTGTCTTTTGATTGGTCAAAAGCTCAGCCAATTAAATGCTGGATCACCTCATTAGAATTTACCTAAGTTGATCTTATTCAAACTCATTCAAATATATTAATGATACAAAACTATATACTTCCAGTCTAATCAAAGATGTAACAACCTCATCAAAATCACGTTATTAATATGCATTGATGTCGCTCACAATCAAAATCTCAAAGAAGCTACTGATTATACATCAGTTGTTATGGATCTGATAATAATTTGATCATAAATGTTGCAACCTGTAGCAGTAAGCAAAGCTAACTGGATGCAAAATCACCTCTTTAATATTGTTAATTCTACTAACTACTCCAACAAAACTGTACAGACTCAAACATACTGGTTGTTGTTGTTGTTGTTGGGCTTAACACCATTTTTCAGCATACGACAGGCTATTCATGGCGGCCAGTATTAATGGTGGAGGAATAAACCAGGAAATCACCGGAAAGAACCACTGACCCATACATACTGGTAAATAATGCAATGACAGATCTGGTCTCTGCATTTTTGCAACATGACTTGACTTATTTGTTAGTATATACTGTATATAGAAGGTTTATGTATAGAAATAAGTCAAGAGCAGGTTTCCTGTAAATAGGTCAATGTAAGGGAAATTATCAAATGAATAATCAATAAAACCATTACTTCAAAAGTCTTTATGTTCAACTTGTTTACTAAACTCAATTTCTTGCTTGAATGCTGCCTAGTTCCTTGATAATGAATTATTTATGATACACAAACCTCAAAGTGTTAAAATACAATACAAACCTTTCTCAAAACACTTACAAATCTTTTATGACTTCAGTTATTAAATCTCCAGTTTGATTCTGACTCATTCAAATTCTACACTTCAAAGCAACTCAAGATATCTTCATACACAAACATTATTCATGAAGTAGGAAAATTAAAAGTAAGAATAAAATATTAACAGTCAAACCTCCCATTATTAATTACCTACCTTAAAAAGACATCAACAAAGGACCAAAAATTCCAATTCAAAAATAGCCTTTGCAAACTCAGACAGGCTAGTAATCTTTCTTGTAACTTAGTCCAATTCTTTCTTTTAAGAAAAAGCAAATTTCTAATTTTGAGGTTTCTTGTCATCCACTGTCCATGCTGATTAGTGATGTGAAAGTGGGGAATCTATGCTAATTTCTAGAAACAAATCCTGCCAAACAAAAAAACAAAATAAAAAAACTGCACATGTTTCTAAACCCTAACTTTATTTCTTTGTTAAATTACTCCTTTTATAAATAAATTCTTCCTTTTATCAGACAAAAGAAGGAGGGGAATTTATTTCCTAGTTATTCAGTAACTTCTAAAAAAGACCCAATGAAATTACAAAAATTCAAGACAAGACCAGTTCTTCCTTTTAAGTGCTGAGTATTAAAACCACTTCTGACATTCTTCAGCACTTACACAATTTATAAACAAGCTGCTACAGTGCATATACTGGATGTCAGCTTGTCACCATTTTCGATCAGAACAAAGTATATATCAATATGTTTCCTAATGAAAACTGCATATCATAATGATTATCCTTTCAGCAGGAGTAGCAACAAGAAGATTTTGAAGACTGTCATCCATATTGGACATATGGCTGGCACTACTGTCACTCAGGACCAACTAGGTATCACAAGAAGCCTAATGGTGAAAACCCCATGGTGAGACAGCCATCCATTTAGAAGAAGAAGAGATAACGCTATTTTCAGGATAACTGTAAAAAAGGGTCAAACTGAGGGTTGGTCATTTTCATTAAGGATCAACTCAACACCATAAGAACTCTTCTGATGAAAAGCCCCATGTGAAAATGATTTTTCATTTAAAAGAAGAAATGAAAACAAAATTTTTAAGATGGCCACATAATGGATGTCAAATAAACACCATTTTAATTTAGGATGAACATAAAATTAAAAGAAATATTTTACTAAAGACACCAAGCTGATTTAAGCATTCATTCAAGAGAAGAAGTGATACAAATTTTCAAGCCAGCCACTGTGGCAGCCATAATAAACATATTGGCACCATCTTCATTTAGGACTAACTAAACATTATATGAAGTCTTCTGCTGAAAATACTGTGTTGATATGACCTTTCCATCTGGTGGAGTAATGATAGAAAGACTTTCAAGATGGCCACTTTAGCAGCCATATTGAACTTTACATCAGCACCATTTTCATTAGGACCAACAAGACATCAGATGAAGTCTTTTTGTGAAAACCTCATGCAGATGTTACCATCCATGCAACAGGAGTACTTTTAACATTATGCCCAGGACAGCCAATAGTAGCCTTTTTGAAAACAGCTACTGCTGGCCATCCTGGGCATCAGATTGGCACTGTTCTTTCCCTTATTTCTCCTCATGCATGTTGCAAGGCTTTTATTGGAAGAAGCACTATGTGAGCTGAGGACTGAGTGTTCTTTAAAGTCAAATTTAACTGTTCAACACACCATAATACTGCTATCTTATTACAGCAACAAGGTCATAATTATAAGAAAAAATAAATTTTTTGTGGGTTTAACTCCATTTTTTTTCAGAATATGATTCACAATACATGGCAGCCATATATCCATGGTAGCCATATATCCATGGTAGCCATATATCCATGGTAGCCATATATCCAGTGCAGGACAAACTCCAACTAACCCATGTAAAGCTTCTACCAAGCTTTCCCACATACCACACTGGAAAATCCAGAACCATAGCCACACAGAGGTGAGATGAGATTGCCTTAGAATACTTGACCACCCATGGCCCCTTGGATCAAAAGAGGGACACTGGAAAATCCAGAACCATAGCCACACAGAGGTGAGATGAGATTGCCTTAGAATACTTGACCACCCATGGCCCCTTGGATCAAAAGAGGGACACTGGAAAATCCAGAACCATAGCCACACAGAGGTGAGATGAGATTGCTTTAGAATACTTGACCACCCATGGCCCCTTGGATCAAAAGAGGGACACTGGAAAATCCAGAACCATAGCCACACAGAGGTGAGATGAGATTGCCTTAGAATACTTGACCACCCATGGCCCCTTGGATCAAAAGAGGGACACTGGAAAATCCAGAACCATAGCCACACAGAGGTGAGATGAGATTGCCTTAGAATACTTGACCACCCATGGCCCCTTGAATCAAAAGAGGGACACTGGAAAATCCAGAACCATAGCCACACAGAGGTGAGATGAGATTGCCTTAGAATACTTGACCACCCATGGCCCCTTGGATCAAAAGAGGGACACTGGAAAATCCAGAACCATAGCCACACAGAGGTGAGATGAGATTGCCTTAGAATACTTGACCACCCATGGCCCCTTGGATCAAAAGAGGGACACTGGAAAATCCAGAACCATAGCCACACAGAGGTGAGATGAGATTGCCTTAGAATACTTGACCACCCATGGCCCCTTGGATCAAAAGAGGGACACTGGAAAATCCAGAACCATAGCCACACAGAGGTGAGATGAGATTGCCTTAGAATACTTGACCACCCATGGCCCCTTGGATCAAAAGAGGGACACTGGAAAATCCAGAACCATAGCCACACAGAGGTGAGATGAGATTGCCTTAGAATACTTGACCACCCATGGCCCCTTGGATCAAAAGAGGGAGACTGGAAAATCCAGAACCATAGCCACACAGAGGTGAGATGAGATTGCCTTAGAATACTTGACCACCCATGGCCCCTTGGATCAAAAGAGGGACACTGGAAAATCCAGAACCATAGCCACACAGAGGTGAGATGAGATTGCCTTAGAATACTTGACCACCCATGGCCCCTTGGATCAAAAGAGGGAGACTGGAAAATCCAGAACCATAGCCACACAGAGGTGAGATGAGATTGCCTTAGAATACTTGACCACCCATGGCCCCTTGGATCAAAAGAGGGACACTGGAAAATCCAGAACCATAGCCACACAGAGGTGAGATGAGATTGCCTTAGAATACTTGACCACCCATGGCCCCTTGGATCAAAAGAGGGACACTGGAAAATCCAGAACCATAGCCACACAGAGGTGAGATGAGATTGCCTTAGAATACTTGACCACCCATGGCCCCTTGGATCAAAAGAGGGACACTGGAAAATCCAGAACCATAGCCACACAGAGGTGAGATGAGATTGCCTTAGAATACTTGACCACCCATGGCCCCTTGGATCAAAAGAGGGACACTGGAAAATCCAGAACCATAGCCACACAGAGGTGAGATGAGATTGCCTTAGAATACTTGACCACCCATGGCCCCTTGGATCAAAAGAGGGACACTGGAAAATCCAGAACCATAGCCACACAGAGGTTAGATGAGATTGCCTTAGAATACTTGACCACCCATGGCCCCTTGGATCAAAAGAGGGACACTGGAAAATCCAGAACCATAGCCACACAGAGGTGAGATGAGATTGCCTTAGAATACTTGACCACCCATGGCCCCTTGGATCAAAAGAGGGACACTGGAAAATCCAGAACCATAGCCACACAGAGGTGAGATGAGATTGCCTTAGAATACTTGACCACCCATGGCCCCTTGGATCAAAAGAGGGACACTGGAAAATCCAGAACCATAGCCACACAGAGGTGAGATGAGATTGCCTTAGAATACTTGACCACCCATGGCCCCTTGAATCAAAAGAGGGACACTGGAAAATCCAGAACCATAGCCACACAGAGGTGAGATGAGATTGCCTTAGAATACTTGACCACCCATGGCCCCTTGGATCAAAAGAGGGACAATGGAAAATCCAGAACCATAGCCACACAGAGGTGAGATGAGATTGCCTTAGAATACTTGACCACCCATGGCCCCTTGGATCAAAAGAGGGACACTGGAAAATCCAGAACCATAGCCACACAGAGGTGAGATGAGATTGCCTTAGAATACTTGACCACCCATGGCCCCTTGGATCAAAAGAGGGACACTGGAAAATCCAGAACCATAGCCACACAGAGGTGAGATGAGATTGCCTTAGAATACTTGACCACCCATGGCCCCTTGGATCAAAAGAGGGACACTGGAAAATCCAGAACCATAGCCACACAGAGGTGAGATGAGATTGCCTTAGAATACTTGACCACCCATGGCCCCTTGGATCAAAAGAGGGACACTGGAAAATCCAGAACCATAGCCACACAGAGGTGAGATGAGATTGCCTTAGAATACTTGACCACCCATGGCCCCTTGGATCAAAAGAGGGACACTGGAAAATCCAGAACCATAGCCACACAGAGGTGAGATGAGATTGCCTTAGAATACCTGACCACCCATGGCCCCTTGGATCAAAAGAGGGACACTGGAAAATCCAGAACCATAGCCACACAGAGGTGAGATGAGATTGCCTTAGAATACTTGACCACCCATGGCCCCCTGGATCAAAAGAGGGACACTGGAAAATCCAGAACCATAGCCACACAGAGGTGAGATGAGATTGCCTTAGAATACTTGACCACCCATGGCCCCTTGGATCAAAAGAGGGAGTATGAAAGCACTTTTGTATTATTGTACAGCATTCATATCACCACTACCACCATCACCACAGTAATACCTGTCCAGAAGGAACACTGCCATGAAAGCAATTGTCTTAAGAGGCCACATTATTAATATGAGAGGCTATTTTTGAAAGACCACATCAGATTGGCTAAATGAATTGTCTCTTGATGCAGGCATAGATGAATATGACCAAGATATCTACCTACCTACAACAGTTGTTGTCCCAAGAGGTGCCACAAGGGAAGCTGGGGCAAAACCATATGCTGAGAAGTTTCCCACTTCCCCAAATACCATGAGAGAAAGTCCAAACCACCACAAGGGGTTCCGTGTGTAATGAATGGGCTGTTCTCTCTGTTCATTTTTAATATGAGTATATTTCTGAAAGAAAAGAACAATGCAAATGGTTTAACTTATTAGGCAAATTTTCTACTTTTAAAAAAACTGTCTTTTACATGTAATTTAATAAACATACATTTCTTGAAAACTAAATGGTAATTTTGTTACCCATTCATACTGGGCAAATACTACTGAAACAAAAGATACTTAAATGTGTGTGTGTGTGTGTGTGTGTGTGTGTGTGTGTGTGTGTGTGTGTGTGTGTGTGTGTGATTTTTGATGCAGCTTTAATTTTTCAATCATATCGCTATCATGTCTGCAGTGTATCAGTTTACAGAGATGTCTAGCACTGGGGCATATGGCGCAGACATTTAGCATCATGTCCCACCTAGGCAGATTCTTCTGACACCAGGCCAACCAGTCCTAACACTAACCTCTAAATGCTGAATGCTAAGCAAGGCATCTGCTCACCTGTTAGCACCATTTTTTAAAGTCTTTGGTATGACTCAGCCAGGGATTAAATATGTGACTTCCTACACTTGAGGCAGACACACTAACCACTTAGGCCACTGGAACGGTCACCAAAAATGTAAAACTAAAATTTCCCTATAATTACATGACTATGGGATTCTGCAAGATTTTACAAAAACAAAATGTAAAACCTTATTAATAGATCAAAGTTATCACAAATATCCTGTTGTTTTCATTTTCATCACTCCTCCCTTTGCCCTTCCCCAACCACAAGCCCCAACAATACGGCTGAACGAAGGACCTGAAATCTTCATTATCATATAATTATCATCCTAAAATGTAATGGCAAAAACTGGGTTTCCCCCTCTTACTAAAATGAAATATTCCTGGTTGCATCTATGTTTTTGCTATTATGAAAAATGGAATTTGTATGGTTCACATGTGACCCTACTGAAGGGAACCAATAATAAATACTCATTAGCAAAAATTTCAATATATAAGCAATTCTACTTCCATTTTGAAACTCCTTCTCATAACAACAAAAGTTTCAACCTGGACTAGACATTTTGAGGCCATAGATGCTGGAATGCTATGGAATTTGGTCAAGTTCTTGAAAGTGGTTTTGAAAATGTCATTTTAAAAATGGTAATATTTAGTGGCAGAATGACATTATTTTTATGAACCTGAAAACCAACAATGCCAGAATGGTTTCTTTTAAATTTGTCTCAATTCTGCTGAGAATTTTTATAAGATATTTAACAATTTTTAATTTTTTATTAATCTGATGGCAGATTGTGATCAATGGAACAATTCTGAATGACTCTCATACAGTGATGCTTTCTGTCACACTTGGTCATATTCTGTTGAATGCTTTTAGAGACAAGTTTTTTAAAGTTTGTCTATTGTAAGTAAAGGTCTCCATATTGGATTACAGAACAACATTCATTGAACAAAATCTGAAAGTTCTTGATGAAAGAATACTCTGTAAAATATCATGTCCAATTTAGTCTCACAGTTTTTGAAAAAATGTAAATGCCAATCGTGAATGGAAAATGCACCCAAAGGACAAAACTCTCTAAAATCATGAGCAGACTTGACATGTGCTTTTTAAAAAGTAAATAGCAATTATAAATAGAGAATGCAGGACAGATAAAGCAAAATGAATCAAGGATTAATTTACCAAAAGTTCATTTGGTCTTATGTTGTAGTTCATACAATTTTGTAATTGTTTTTAATCAACTTCATTATACATTGAAGCAAATAAATACTTAAGAAATGTAATCAATTTCAGGTCACAATCTAAAATGGGTGGGTGGTGTGCCAGACTTAGGGCAGGGACATAGTCCAAATCATGGGAAATGGAATGTCTCATGGCATGATGATGGAAGTAGCTCTAATTGATCTGGCTGAAGCCCATGATCCTTAAGGATCCAATCTGTCTGCCCCTTGAGTATTCTTTCTAGACAGCTTTCAATGAATATTGTAATCACTTAAAATACTGAAAAATAAATTTAGACTTCTGGCAACATGTAATAAACGTTTCCTCAATTGTGAACTATCCCAGTCTGAAATTGTCATGATGGTCCATTCATCAAGCATCACAGTTTATATCAGGAAATGAGAACACTAAAAATCAAACTATGATACAATATGAATCAATAACTCTTAAAATGAACATGATTTTAAGGTGATGCATATTTTCATAGAACTACACATACAAGACAGATTCAACCCCAAATTGCAGACTCTGATCTTCTGGTGCATTATGTTACTACATATCAGGGTCCACACTGTTTTAAGATGAACCCTTAATGTGCAGGCATAAGTATACCCTGTACTAATACATACATATGTAGAAAGAAGAAATCAGTATTGCTATTTCTCTATGAGTCACTCAATGTTGATATATGGTGATCCTATTTGATCAAGTTTGAATTACACATAATCAATACATATCAACTGTGATCAATTACATGTATGTATGTATGTATGTATGTATGTATGTATGTATGTATGTATGTATGTATGTATGTATGTATGTATGTATGTATGTATGTGTGTATGTATGTATGTGTGTATGGGTGTGTATATATATATATATATATATATATATATATATATATATATATATATATATATATATATATATATATATATATATATATATATATATATATATATATATATATATATATATATATATATATATATATACAGTTTTTTTATACTTTTCTATGAAAAGTTAAACATTCTGGGCAAATTCAAGTGAATACAGTACATCTTTTTCACTGTATTTTATGTCAATTGTTCAATAGTTTGAAAAAACTCAATGCATATAATAACAAGGTCACTAGTAACTTGACAATTCATATAAAGTACTAGTCCAACTGCTAACAACAGACTCTTATCTGCTCTCACATAGTGTCCTAGCAGATTATGATTTATGTTGTGTAACTACTGATTATTCCTAACATCTGTATAAATGTATAGCTCATGATCTGCTGGCAAATTATCTGGGTCTATGCAGTTTGCAGTTGGAAATGATTTTGATGCATGTACCATACCGTATTTCATGTATTTTTTTTGTACCCTTTAATTTTTAATACACAATCCAATTATTAAAATAATAATTATTTAAATGTATCATAATATTTTGTACATATCAATTTGTATTTTTTGAAATAATACATTAAGTTATGGGGCATAAAATTTCTACTAAGAAGATTTTTGTTTGCAAAAAAGATCAAAAATACTGTATTCCCATATTGTTTTTTACAAAAATTAATGATTAATTGTTGGTGAGAAAATATAATTATTGATGCATAAGCATTGGCACACACAGCATAGGTCAATTGGGGTCACAATGGCTTCAACAGCACAATTATAGACTTTCATTTTCCTATTGGCAGCCTCCCTGATTTGACCTCTTCAGTCAATTCGTGCCCTCAGCTGGTTTCAACTGGAATAACCAAAGCCCCAAAGTGGGTTTAATTACTGTGTAAATAACATGGTATAGCCAAGTGGTTGTTGTGACAATGTACATCATAATTAAAACAAGAATAACTGTTAATTTAGCAGTGTTTATTCCTAATGGAATATAGCAGGGTGGTAATACATTAGGATTATACCACTTGCCTGGTAAATGATTGTTGTTGTTGTTGTTGTTGTGGGGCTTAAGGACATTTTTCAGCACAAGATAGGCAATACATGGAGGCCAGTATTAATGATGGAGGAAGAAACTGGAAAATCTGCAGAAAGAACCACCAACCCACGAGAAGCTACTGGCAAGCTTTCTCACATATCCACATTCGCTGAATCTTAGACTCGAATAGGTAAATGAAAATAGTCTTTTAATCTCTTTGTAAAAGCTATAAGTAAAAACTACACTGAATAAATTACCATCTTGTACACTGAAAAAATTTTGTTGGATCTCTCTGGCATGCGTGCACACATACACACGCACACATGTGTGTGCAGTAAAAATACAACTTAAAATTAATTTCTTAATGATGTTGGATCGTATCATTGCGTACAATTTACCAATAAATAATACCCATAACTTAGACATGTTCAAACCATCCTGATCATTTTGCAAATATTACACAACATAACAGCCACATAAGTTCTACATGCAGATGAGCCAGCACACTGAGATATAAATATATATATATATATATATATATATATATATATATATATATATATATATATATATATATATATATATATATATATATATATATATAAAACAGTACTTTTGATATATTGTAATTAGAATCTTCAACTGAGAGCAGAATGAGACTGAAAATGTTTACTTTGTATGTTTGTACCATTAGGTTGTCAAGTTGCTTGTGTACCATTGAACTTGTTTTGATATGATATCTTTATTTTTCATACACAGTCAAAACCACCAAAATGATAATTATGTATTTTACTTATAATTTTGTGTAAACTCAAATTAATAATTGTTGTATCGTGTATGAAAAATTATATCAAATATGGTAAATATGGTAGAAAAAAATTTTTTAAAAGATGTGTGTCATCTGGTCAAGATGATAGACCACTACTGAACACAAATGTTTGCAACTTTAGTCTCAGTCATAATGCTAGTTTTATCTCCTTTTCATTCAAAGTTTCAAAACAAAACACCTATACATGGAGTTCAACAGCCTGAAAACTACTTGTCTCTGATACAAGTACTTTCAAAGGTGAAAATCGAACTAAGAAACAATGAATTAAACCTCAAAGTTAGACTGCACTGTTATAGAGCTATGAATTTAACCATAATAACAGCAATTTATTTTCTTAGAATAAGTTCATACAGTATATTTATAGTTATTCTATGTACAGAACAAGTCTATAAATACACTTTATTAACTTACAGGTATTTGTGCACAGACTATGCATGTAAATACCACAAGCACACTCATTATGTATATAATCACTCTTGATTTAAAGGATAAGGAACCATCTCAAGATCTGATTGATAATCAATAAGTTTACTTGTACTAAATTTTCGACATGGTTCCTGCCACAAATTTAACTAAAGGTTCCAGACCTTTTCCAGAACAAAAATATCACAACCAAACAATGTGCCAAGTTTATTGATCTCATGAGGCTAAAATACTTTTATAATGCTAGCAAAACATGAAGATATGAAAAAGTCAAATCTAAATTTCAACATTTTATCTGCATAGCAAAACTCCCAAATGCAAAGGAGCAGTCATGTTACTGGTTAATGTAATAATGAAAATTTAAGACTCTTTCAAGGCCTTTTAGACATTTTCCAATTTTTTTTTTCAGTTGTTTTCAAGACCTGGAAAAGCAATTTTCAAATCTGAGACCTTTTCCAAATTTCCAGGGCGGGCACAGTCAGACTAGTGCAGTAACCCTTTTTTCAAACAAGAGTCCCTAAAAGGGACTGATGCTCTACTAGTTGAAACGAATTTCCAGGAAGATCAACCAGAAGAAGTAAAACCAAATGTTGATATGGGAGGAGTAGTAATAAATATTTTCAACTATCTACTGTAGTGACCATACTAGACACCATTTTTATTTACAACTCCATGGTAATATTACTTTTTAGTCAGGAGGAGTAGCAAAAACAAGATTTTCAAGATGGCCATTGTGGAAGCCATAATGGACATCAGATCAGTACCATTTTCATTTAGGCCCAACCAGACATCAGAAGTCTTCTGTTGAAATCAAGATGACTTTTCATTAGGGATGAGTAAATACAAAAATATTTTTAAGATGGTTGCTATGGCAGCCATACTGGACACTGGGGATCAGATCGGCAGCTTTATCATTTAGATCCAACTAGACATCATATGAAGTCTTTTAGTGAAAACCCCATATCAACATGACATTCCATTCTGGAGGAGTGGCACTAACAGAATTTTCAAAGATGGCCATTGTGACAGCCATACTAAACATGAGATCAGCACTGTTTACATTTGGGACCAATTAGACATGATAAGAAATCTCCAGGCAAAAATCGCATGTCAATATGACTTTCTGTTCAGGTAAAATAGCTATAACAAGATT
>JAEAOA010002034.1:460000-517500 GCA_016746295.1 Potamilus streckersoni | reverse complement strand
TTACAAAAATATTACCAGCAGCTGCCTCACTTGGTGCTCAGCATTAAGATCTTAGTGTTAGGACATGTTGGCCTGATGTCAGAATAATGTTGCTGGGTGGGACATCATGCTACATGTCAGTGGCATCATTGCCCCAGTTCTAGACATCACAATAAAATCCCACACTAGCTAGCAATTATGACTAAAAATTGTTCAAGCTGCATTAAACATCCAAATTACATACACACATACACACACACACAAACCAAATCTAATCAAAATCAGGTCAGAAATACTATTTATAGTGTATTCAGTTAATCAGATGCAAGTTAATATTGTTATCACACATAAATTGCAGTAAGCATAATACTGACTTAACAATTTCATGATAATTACCAAGACTGGACATCCAGATTTCCAAAAAAATTTACACTCATGTTAGGCACGATCTCACTCATTATCCAACCCACCCTAGATCTTAATGCTATAAACCAACATTCCACGTTTGATCAAAACCTGATCAGAAATCTGGCCTATAGATTAGTAAAGAGTTTAGCTGATATGATGTAAGATCGCTCATATTTGGATCTTAATCATTCTCCTGCATCACTGAAAATTTCATAATACAATCACATATTAGAAGTTTGATCCAAATCAAGCCAGAAATGTGGTCTCGAAATCGGAAACAAGCTCCACCAATTAATTGCAAGATCACCTCATTAAATGAAGTAGATTTTGTTTATTATACAAAACATATGAGATCTGGATGATATCTGACAGATCTTGCTTTTTATACAAAATATCTGATATCTGGATTATAAACCCACATTCCAAGTCTGATTAATATCTTATAAGAAACATCACATTTGCAGTGGTATAAAGCTCAGCCAACCAAATGAAAGACTGCCTAATAATAGGTGTGCATTCTGCTCATCATCCAACTCATCTGAGATAATGTCATGTGCTCACATTCCAAGTTTGATATGACTTCCAGAGTTGTAAGAAGTAACTGCTGATTGAGGAACATGTGTTAGTGGCATATCACTTGATTTTGCACTTTTTGAGCTTGGGACCTGAAAACAGTAAACAACACTGGATAGAGAAGTTTGAATGTCATGGCTCTGACAACAAAGCAATTTTATTTTCCTTTCTGTTACCCTGGTGTTTCAGCCAGGAACCAAGACTTTCTTACATAAAAGAAGACTGCTCCAGAGGCCTAATTGGTTTGAGCATCTGCCTCAGGTACAGAAGGTCACAGATTCAAACCATGACCAAGTCATACCAAAGTCTTCCAAAATGTTACAAGCAGCTGCCTCACTTGACACTCAGTGTTTAGGACTGGTCAGCCTGGTGGCAATATAATTTGACTGGGTTAGACATGATGCTACATGTCTGCAGACACTGTAGTGATATGACAAAAATTGGCAAAAATTAGTAAAAATCTAGCTCACACACATATCACATACATAAAACACCATCTTGTCATGATACATGATTGCCCAAAGGCCCCTAAATATCCCAGGCCCCCAAAAAGCAAGCATTCAAAAATAATGCACAGATGAATTGCCTTGAGTATTGTGAAACCCATAATATTCTCTAGCATTAACATAGCTAGATTTAACAATATAAAGGCTTGAAATCCAGTTCAACTACCCCAATCAAGTGCTTACAAGTGAGAGATACTTTTGTTGATTATGTGGTCATTAAAAGTATTTATCAACCACATTTATGGAGGCTAAACACTGCTGGGCATGCAGGTGTTAGTATTCATTGGTAATGTCTTTTCTGTTACATTTGAGTTGTAATGCATATGATATAGTGCCATTATCATTACACACAATCACTACTACTATGCCAAAAAAGATAAATAACCTATATTTATTCAAAGTCATATATAAAACACATTTGTTTAATAATACTATAGACAGTCTCCATAAACTGAGTATTAAGGTAAGAAAAGAGTCAATCAATCAGTAGGTATTATGTCCTTGAATTCTTTTTTGATTGTGGGATTGTATCTTAATCCCTCCCAACATATATAGCTGTTTGGACAGTAGGGTTGCCCCCTCCTAATGTTATGCATATATTTAGTGGCATTATTTTCTATTTTATTATGTTGTATTGGGTGAGGGTTCTTTTCTTTTCCAAAAAGGCCAAGCTTTAGGTCATAGGGTGATAATTCCATGATCCAGTGCTTTTGTCTAAAGGGTGAGTTTCTCTCCCTTGTCTCAATAAGACAGTTTCTTAGTGATCCCTACTGGAGTCTAATAGACTCTCTATGTCAAAGTTATTGTTCTTTCCAGTTATATGTTTCTGAACTATTTTTTTTTGTTTTGGCCAAATCTGTCCGTTGTCTAATATTATAGTGTTTGCATTAGTGTAAAGTGATTTGTCCTTTATGGATCTTTTCTTTCTTCATAAAGTTAAAACATTGCTGCATAAGTATTAGTTTTCTACCTCTAGCTGTTTGTTGAAGTCAATTTTGTAGTAATAGTAATTTCTCCTCTATTCAGGTTCCAATTTCTGTTGTTGTACCCATTCTATTCTGACTATGCCTCTGGTCCTAGACTACCTTTTATCTGGAATACACCTTCAGTCATAGTTTCACTGAGTGTTTATGCAGCATCTAGAAACATGTGTTATACATCAGAAATACTTGTGTACTTCTTCACAGAAAACAGGAAAAGATTAAAGCACGCATGCACAGAAAAATTTGAAAAAAAAAGCGTGGTTAAAAACGTAACAGCTGATTTGAAAATCGATCGATAAAATGATGGACAAAAACATGGATATTGATAGCGAAGGTAGTGACATTAAAGTTGAAGATTTTGATGATATTGAAGATAATATTGACTTAATTGATGGTTTAGATGTAAATGAAGTTGATGAAATAGATGGTGTATGACTGCATCCACTTTTCAAAAGCGATTCTGACAATTATGCTATCTTTGAAGGATTTAAATATGATTATGTCCAGGGTAATTTTTTCTCTTCGGTTGCATCCAGGATTTAAATTGATTTGAAGTGCAAATGTTTAACACCCAGAAGAATACTGACCTAGTGATGATGTGGACTTCAAAACTTTTAATGATTCAGCTTAAAGATTTCCAGGATTAATTTGTGGACAAGTTTTTTTCCAAGAAACTGCAGGCTGAAGTACATGTTCTAGATTGTGAACTCAACAAATTGTTCCTAGTATTTAGTTGTGCAGTTTTGGTAAAATTATTATCACATTTGAACTAACAGTGCTATAAACTTCAAATTTGGACCAAAATATTGGAAATAGAATTATCTTTATTTTATTCCCATACTATTTGGAGCATTCATTCATCTTCACGGAGAAAAGATTCACGGAAGTTCATGGTAATCTTTATTTTTATTTTTTTAAATCCCTATTTCAAAATACAGTTGTGAGCTTATACATCAATAACTTTTAACAAAACATATCACTGTGTTGCCAATTTTATTACCTTTTCAGAGAAACAGTTTTATATACTTTAAAAAAATAAATAACAATGTTACAACAGTTTTGGTAAACATAGTGAAGGTCATCACAATTTCTTCTGCTGCTGCTGTGTGATGCTCCGTTTTACCACATGTACTAAGAATTGCTTCTCAGCATAGAATGGGTTAAGTTTCTGCTGGCTTTGGTCTTCACTATCACATGTCCAAGTCCGTTCTATAAAGGCTGTTATCTGGATTTCTGGTTTTTGTATTGTTCTGGATTTCAAAGTACTTTTCCAGCTCTGACAGTCTATGTTCTTTGCCATTTTTCCTTTTTGCATGTGCAGTTTGTGATATGTAATAATCTATTTTCTAATTATCTATGTTAAAATGTTATATATGTTTATCTTATGTTCTGTTCCTGCATATTTGCACAAAAATATATCAGGCTGCTTTCAACATTTTAGTCCTATGGGGCAGTTTGATTTGTGTATGCCACTGCAGACCAAATTTGGAAGAGTTTACTTCTCAGGAATGAGTATCAGAATATCTTTTCATTAAATTGAAACGATGTTTATTCAATAAACATTACACTGTTAATTCTGGAAACTTACTTCTTCCCCTTTCTCCATTAAACTATGTCAGATAAATATCTTAATGTAGAAAAATTCAATGGAGATAAGGTTTATGCAGTTTATTGCACAATACAGGTGTCACCAACAAGGCTGTAACAGCTTAAAGGCTGTAATGATCATATTCAGCTAGTTCAATACTGGTGAACAAAGAAAATTGGATCTTTAGTGAACAATAGTGCTGTACATTGGAAACACTAGCCAATGACTGTTTACTACTCACTATCAATTTATATCAGTAAATTTTTTAAATTCCTCAAGGCATATTCTACAGACATTTCTATAATCATCCACTGATAAGGTCTTTTCTTTAACCCTGTGTTGTATCAGCACAGACAATTAGAACAAAATATGTGCAATATAATCCATAATTAAGCAAAAGTTACCTGAAAGAACAACTAACCTTTATTATCACCCTCCCATACAAATTTGATGACTACAGCAAATCAAACTATATGGCTGGACCTGACAGAACATCAGTTAAGTGTTGCATATTTTTATCAAAAACATAATGTTAAAACTGGCAGATAGAGTATTACAATATACCTTTTTCGAGTGAAATTCAATAGCTTAGCCTTCCAAAAGAAGAAAATAATTTATAAAAAGTATGTTAGAAAATTACTGTAGTCAAGAAGAATGATACAAAACCTAAAGCAATACCAATGTTACAGAACCAAACTGATACATATTCGTATTTCTTGCAACTTTTTATACTGTCTGTAACATTTTTATAACAATTTTCACAAATCTCTGTTTGGCATTAGAGTCCTCAGAATGTTGAGAATCCTGATGCATCCAGCATGTTGTGTCAATAATGATGTCAACAACTTAAATTTTACCTTCTTTCAAAAAAATATATCACACACACCTTTGCTGAAACATACTAAATGGAATCTATTTAAAGGTACTGTTCTCAAATATAAGCTGCCTCCCCCAACTTCAAAACTGAAAATTTTCCCTTTAAAAAACGAAAGGAGTCGTTCCCACTCAGAAACTCTTCAAGTATTAAACTAATAAAAACAACTCCCAACAACAATTGCATTGATTATATATGGAATAAAAAATTGGCTAAAATGTGTAAAAGAACATGAAGAAACAAATCATAGACATGCAACACCAAAGGTCCAACAACCTGCACTGAGACATAAAAAGTATATATAATTTCTAAGAAAAAAAAGAAAAAAAAACACAAAGCGAGCAGGCAGCTATTAGAAGGACGATGACTAGCATACAAATGAGCAACAAAAACATGAAGCTGAAAAGGCACTCAGAGCCTGAAAAACTTTACCACAACAACCTCCAACATGTAACACTGGAAAAGACCTCCACCCCAAGTTCAGGCACAGAGAGCAAACATGTGAAGTGGCCACTACAATATGCATCACTATTTTTGCTGAAAGAACTAAAGAATGAAAATCAAGCATAATTTCTGTGCTTTGGGTCTGTGAATTTCACTGAATGTATATCCAATCAAAATTACCTTGTTCAAATTTGAACACTGTTCCTACATGACTGAGTCAAGGAGAGCACACATTTTGAATGGACTGATAAATAAGCAATTTTCCATTGTTTGTACAAATATTTTTCACTAACATACACCTGTAATGGTTTCCTGTGGCATGTAGAGATACTTTTGATGTTAAACTTAAGAGAGTATCCTTTTGAGGTCAATTGTCTCCACCATTTTCGGTCAAGTACAACGTACCGCTGTTACAGGCTACTGGTTAGTTGGCACTATATACTAAGGGAGGCAAATTATGAAATCTAATAGATGTCTCTAGGAGAAAGCACTAAAATATCTGTTTGATTCAACAAGAAATTGATAGGCTCATTATATTGAAACCTTGAGTAATTAGAGGGTGTGATTTGAATTTTTAACATAGTACTAACAATTTTTCTGACTTATAGCTACAATGTCTTCAGTGTAGCAATTTATAGAGATGTCTAGCACTGGGGCATCATGCCATGGACATGTGGCATGATGTTCCATCCAGTCACATTATCCTGACACCAGGATGACCACTCCTAACACTAACCTCTTAATGCTGAGCACCTAGTTAGACTGCTGCTAGTACCATAAAAGGCTGCTGCTAGTACCATTTTTATAAGTTTTTTGTATGATTCAGCTGGGGTTCAATCCCATGACCTCCCACATCCGAAGCTGGTGCTCTAACCACTAGGCCACTAGAGCGGTCAAGTAAATAGATAAATAACATTGTCATAACACAAAGGTAAGGTTGTGCTCAATCAAAGCAGCTTGCATAAACTGAGAGCACAATATGATTGTGGGGATACAGTAATGCCTTCTCTTGCAAAGTTAGCTTGAATTATTCCCATGTGGTCCAAAATACATTAGCAGCACTAATATTAAAGAGGCATTTTCTCTATGTTACAACACTAAATGCTTATTAACTGATGTGATTTATTTGATAACCTGTAACAAATGTAATATGCAATATGTTGGTCAAACACTTCAAGAAGTTTCTAAGAGAATGCTTAATCATCACTTTCATATAAAAAAAAATCATAGAGATCCTCAGTTTTCCTCCAATATTTCAACATATTTTAATACTAATAATCACACTCTACTCGATTTTTCTTTCATGCCAATAGATATTGAAAAGTTATTTGATTTTGCCCTCAGCCTCAAGAACAAATTTTGGGTCAAGGTCTTTGGTTGTGGCTTTGCTAATGACATGTCCACTGACCAATTTTGATTTATTTGTTATTGTAAAGCCATTCAAACTTTATCAAAGTGTCTTTTTATGCATGATGAACTTGCATCAAGGATTCCACACATAATGGAAACTGACATCTTCAACCTGTATTTAAGAATGGGATCTTGATGCATTTGTATCATGCATGATGACACTCAGGCATCTTTTAAATTTTGACTCATGTAGGCTTGAACCACCACTTAATTTTGTTGATGATTTAACCCAAAGCGGTAGATGACCACTGTATTATTTAACTTTACTACTGCAATCTAGGTTGGACAGCCTTATATGCATACATCTTGTTGTTAAAGTGTTTTAAGCACTCAAGCTTTCATCAACTCTTCAAACACTAATATATTTTAAATTATCACTTAAAAGCATACAAATGCTTATCATCATGCAAAAACAATCAACTGGCCAATGACATGAATCTGACCAGGTTTACCACTAGGGCTGACAAAAATCACAAAAATACCAACCCGGGTACCTGTTGCAAATTTTAGAGGGTACCCGTTAGCACATGAATGACATGTACAACCATATACCAACTAATTGTTATCTCCATTTTTTAAATATTTTTTATGGCGATAGAGGCTAACCGTGTACTACTCGGTCTGATTCGTCCACACTGACGTAACTGCGAATTGTCTGACTGCACGCTGTTAATTAATAAATTTATTTAAAATGACCTTTGTACACATATGGTAGGTATAATCCAACTTTTAATGATCACTGTGATCAGCCGCGTTAAAAGCTTTAGAACACTCGCATTTTTTATAAGTATAAGTCCTTGTTAGAACAGACCACGTTTATTCATCTGCTTTTGACCGAAGATTTGAATTACCCATGCATGCGTGCCCCAGTTATACCACGTGACCATGCAGTCACATAAGTGTTACTATTTTGGAATTATAATTCTTAAAATAGTTATGGTAAATTTGTAGTATCGAAAATAGTAATATCGGTATATGTATGATGGCTAACTTTCAAAATTCGCAGAGCTAGTCGATTAGAAAAACAACAAGCAAAGATTACTTTGAGGCATTACCAAGATTTCAAGGTGTCTAGCTGATGATTGTTCCTAATATAAACTGTGGGATTTCTTTGACATGTTTGTCTGGAAATCGAAGGTATCCATCCGGATTTTATTAAAAGAGCATGCAATGTACTGATCCTTAACACCCACATTCAATAGTTATCATCTACAAAGAAGTTTATTACCTGTAGAACAAATGTTTTAACCTTGGTATATAATGCCTCGGGGATAACGGTTGGTCCAGTTGCACAATGCCAATGAATTTTATTCATCCAAACAGACTGTCTGACGTATTGTTTATTTATATTAAGCAGAGATCTGGTTTATAATTATAGCCATAGCTGTCACACCTGTTTGAAGTGGTTGGCGAGTGTGGCTATTTTTTTTTTATTTTTTTTTTTTATGGGTACCCGCGTTCACGTTTCAATACCCGGGATTTTCTATAGGGTTGGGTACCTGGGTACCCAATGACAGCCCTATTTACCACCAAAGCCGATATGACCAAGTTTACCAGCCTGGTTGCAACAGACATTCAACCAGGCAAGAGCTTGTGATTTTCAAAAATCAAACTGAAAAAAACTCAAAACATCTATTGTGTACATTAAACACATAATCAGGGAATCTGAGATTGGTGTGTCAAAGGTTCTAAGAGTATTGTAACACTACCAATGCTCAAATGGAGTAATATGTGGATACAATGGTTGCCAAAACATGATATATCAACCATACCCTCACAACCACATATATTAAAATCATGGCATACATGGAGATAATATCAACCAGTAAAGATGAGGAAAAGAAAAAAACAAAATAGTAAATGTTTACCTTAGCTTAGGGAGTCATAAACCTAAACCTTACATATTTAAGGTTCACAAAACGAGATCATATTTATTCTTTATTGCCAGTTTTAGTGGAACAATGTCAACAGTGGTAAATAATGACCAGCATGGATGTCCATCAGAAACATGCATTGGTACTGTTAAAGACAACAATACTCAAAACTCATTCACATATACAATATCAATGTTGGTTACCGGAGACAAAATTTAGTTTGATGGACTCGAGATTAATCCTGTTGGTTACTTACCCTTGTTCAGTGCTTTAGATTAGATTTATTAATACATTAAAAGTGATGTATTATGACCAAGATGAGGAGTTTACAGATTGGGTGTTGTATCAGCTGACCAGTGATGCTAGTATACTACCCTATTAATTAAATCTTCTAAAAGTCTTTAAAAAAATAATACCACTGATCTCTATGTTTTATGCATCATTACAAAATAATTTCACTAGCAGCAGAGAGATTACATAGTCTGTGAAACAGATGACTGGTTTCTTGTCTGGCCAACTTGTATAATTAGATTTACAACTGGTACTCACATTTTCAAAAACAATGTCTGGATCCACTTGCAGAGATCAAAAGTCGGTCTGGTTTTGTGAAAGGCCATGATGGCTTTGGAACATCCAATGATAAAACGACTGCCATTGTTTATCTGGCTTTTAGGGCAACAGGTGATAAAAATGTTCTAATTGAGCTGAACTTTCTTTAACAGAGCACACAACTCAAATGCAATAACCACTTAAACATTGCAAAAAAGGAACATTGTAACGAAGTCTATATAGTTATTAGGAATTTTACCAAAGAAATTAAATTGAAACATTCTAACAGAAAACATTTATTGTGTGTGTGTGTGTGTGTGTGTGTGTGTGTGTGTGTGTGTGTGTGTGTGTGTGTGTGTGTGTGTGTGTGTGTGTATATATGTAAACCTTAAATTTATAATCAATTAAGATTGGAACCCAGATCAACGAGAAAACTATTGTGTTACCTGCACTCACCAATCCCTATACCCTATATAAAAAGAGAATTACAAATATATACTAAACAGAATAGCATCATCCCTGACATTCAACCAATCAAACACAGCTATCATTCAAGTATATATTATCCTTTAGACCTATATCTTTGATAACAAAATTTGTTTTAAAATTAATATTTATAATCAATAACATACTGAAATTTATTTCCAAGATATTCCAAGATTCATTTTGAGAAATTCTGTCATGATGAAATTAAGACACTTGTAAGGCAAGGTGAAGTATAAGAACACAGTAAACCTGGCATCATGCCTGTTCTAGGGTCTCTCTCTCTCTCTCTCTCTCTCTCTCTCTCTCTCTCTCTCTCTCTCTCTCTCTCTCTCTATATATATATATATATATATATATATATATATATATATACACACACACACATATGCCACCATGTACTCCAATTCTGTGCATCATTCTGCGCAATGATGCATCATTTCTGTAAACATTGGATCACTGGCTATTTTGGGTCAAAAATCCATTTTGTATAAAGATAGAACAATCATACTTTGATTAAGAAAAGTGATATTCATAAATAGTACAAAAATATTCCACATTTAGACTATAGAAATGCATATGAAAATGCGATTTCTAATGTCAACATGAAAACCAACTCCATGACCTTCTTGAATCTGTAACCCAGAAAATCCCATTTACTATGTATCTTTTAGAATCATACAAATAAATATATTATTTAAAATATGGAAATTTATACCTTAAATAATTCTGCATCTGAATCCAAGCTTCCAATTTTGTCCCACACAAAATTGTATGCTACCCAACGTCTAAACTTGCTGCTAGAACAGGATTCTCAAGAAAGTCCCTGGCGTATAGTGGGTTTCTAAATCCTTTAGCAATTTTCCACCATAAACATGACCTTGTACAGTAGTCCTCCTCTTAAACGGCCACCCCTTCTGCACTGGGAAAGTGGCCTTATAAGGCGGGTGGCCTTTCCTGAGGGGAACTAAATTTTTTGTGAGAAGTATATGTACGTAGTAAGAAAGCTTCTTTTTTCAAACATTTAATATATTCCTTTAAAAGCAACATTAAATATTGAATGGTTCTTGTGCTATAATAATTGACTTATTTCAACTGAATGCATTAATAGTTCTTATTCTTGGCGTAAGCGTAATATGCGAGCAGGTGTTGTCATGCACATTGCAGAACCATTCAAAAACGTCATTTGAATCTTGGTACATACGCAATCCTCTTTCCATATGCTCCATTTTCCCACTGCTGCTAAATAACTTATCGGTTACGATGTTATTTATTCGAGTCTTTTCAACTTAAAATTGTTTTATTTGAGTCTTTTCTACCTAAATTTGTTTGACCAGTCCCCCTCCCCACCTCTCCCGATATCGTAGACTATAATAACCGACGTTTTCTGAAATAATCATCTTCATTTACGTGATGACATGTTAATGTTTGGTAATGAGTTATTCCGATGTTGCTAACTGTATGAGATTTAATTATGCAGACGACACATTTGTTAAGCGCACGAAATTCTTTCTTCGTAAAGAAGCGACAAGTTGTGTTGTCACGTGATTTTTCGGTCTTTGTCTAGTACCCTGTTTCTCTTTTTAGCCAATGCTGATCGTGTGATCTTGACATTACATCCAGTTATAATCGTCAATGTTGCAACTACCAGACAGATAAAACAATTTTTTTCTGCATTTAAACTGATGCCATATATTTTTAAAGGCAGCAATTGTCACGAGATTCATTAGTCGCAGTCTGGTACCCTATTGTTTTTATATTTATTTATATTTTTTTACTCTAAGTGCGAAAAACGGCTTGGATAAGTACACCGATTTGATCTGAACAATAGCACATCATGGCCGTTAAACTTTACAATTGTTGAGTAATAGCCATTAATTATGTAAGTTCAACATCTTGCAAAGGGAAGCCATAAAGGCTATCAAACCATTTTCGGCGCAGACTTTGGTCTTGTCCATCAATATTGCCACTTCTCCGATGTTACTACTATTTCTAAGTGGAATCTTAATAATTATCAGAGTATAAACAAGACATCTTATTATAACACGCAGTAAGGATATAAGGATTACCTTTATGTAAGGAATAAAATTTGAGTCTTTCTCGGCTTTAAGGAATAAATGTGGCTTCTCGTGAGGTGTAAAGGATATATTAACCTTAGTGGTACATGTAGAACACTTTTTTGAAGAGTGAAAATCTGACATCGGGTTACTTAACACAATTAGAAAAAAAAAAGTGTTCTAGGTACATATTACAAAATAAAATGCGGCCGCTTGTGAGGGGTAAATTTTATGTTTTTGCAAAAATATGCTGGCCGCTGGCCGCTGGTCGCGTTAGTAAGGTGGCCTTTCGTGAGGGGTAATTTTGAACACAAATTTGTTGGTGCCTTCAGATTCTGGCCATAATGAGCGGGTAGCCGCTGGTGAGGGGGACCGTTCAAGAGGGGGACTACTGTAAATACATTACATTATATTCATTGTTGTTTCTCTTCCACATAATAGCTTATTTTTTAATAAAATGTTGAACTTTACTAATCTTTTTGTAATATCAGTTTAGTTAGCTTAATATCTCTTGCTATTTATTGGCATAGTTACAATGAATTTTATAATACTAGCTATAAACCTTACCTAACTACTCAACTGAACTGCCGACAGAAACTGTCCAAAGTAATGCATTTCATTTTAATAGCCTGATGGATAAACATTACACCTTTTCAAAGCTGTGTGCAGAATAGTTTGACATATAACAAGTCAGGAAAACACTGGTGTGGTCTACCATGCATTCAAAATTAGCACATTTTGAATAAAATAATCTGGTGACAATTGCCTCTTTTCAAATGGTAAGCATTGCAGTATTTTATTTTCGTTAATATGTCAAATTTAGCTTCAATACTGGATACTGGAGATGAAAACCTTGCACGCGCAGAAATGCCCTACAGCATAGTGTGTGTGTGTGTGTATATATGTGTGTGTGTGTGTGTGTGTATATATATATATATATATATATATATATATATATATATATATATATATATATATATATATATATATATACTGGTTATAGACGATTCTCATGGTGTACCAATTGTCGCCATATAACTCGCGACCGCACACAAAGTTTTGGTTCCTGTTTTTAAAAAAATAGAGTGATTATAGTTGAAATAAGCATCAGAATAATATTATTAACAGAGTTATTATTATGGCGACAATTGGTATGCGGCGAGAATTGGTCTATAACCAGGAGAGAGAGAGAGAGAGAGAGAGAGAGAGAGAGAGAGAGAGAGAGAGAGAGAGAGAGAGAGAGAGAGAGAGAGAGAGAGAGAGAGAGAGAGAGAGAGACCGTAACTTCTCATAAAGATGCGTAATAGCTCATCCTTTACGTTAAAATGACACAACGACTACTAAAAAAGTGCCTTGTTTGTCAGTACAATGGGGAGTAGACGTGTGAGTTGTCCTTAGTTTCCCACTTTTTACCGACAGAAGCACCTGTGACGAAAATGTACTTTCTCAAGTTGCTCACCTCCTCTCTTATGCATATTAAATATTTAATGAGGCGTGTATTGTAATGGTTTTAACTAGATGTCTTCACTGTGAATATACTAATTTCATGATTCTGACCCACTTGATATCAAGCTTGAGCAGGACACCTATGTCTGCGAACATGCGAACGTGTCCAGAGCGATATTCACCATCGAAACGCCATGCACGTTCGTAACCCATTTTACCTTATAATGTGTCTCTGACGACTCATTGGGTGGATCCACCGTGTTGTTATTATTGTCCGTCATTCTGGCTTTTTTTCTGAACTAGTTTGTAATTTAATTAAAGCAATAAAGCGTCAAAATTATCCATAGTCATCTGAACTTGTCAACCATTTTGTCTAGTCGATGTTTGCCGAGATCTTCCAATTTGTAGATGTTAAGTGTGGGCATTGCCAAGACTGGTTTCGGAAACGTGCTAACACGTAGGTCGATAACTGGGGTTCATAATTGCAGTTAACATTATTTAAGTGGGCAGGGGATAGTTTAAATGTACAAATTTAATATCGCATGCATCTGCCTAATATAAAAATTCATAAACAAAATAATACACTAGTGAGGTCGAAAAGTTCCATACTTTTGGATAGGTATTATGAAGCACAACAAAATTATATCACACACTTGACCTGACAAGTCTAATGAAATTTAGAAAAAAAATGTTTATGCACCCCAACTCCTATAGCATACATGCATTTTTTTTCACATCAGAAGGCCAATTTTAACAGCATCTGGTGCTCGCAAAGCAAACACAATCCCTTTCCCTGGGTTATACTTTTGAAAAACGCTGTCTACTAAATAGTTTGATGCAATTCAGAAGAATTGTTATCCAAACCACTTTTACTTGCCCTGAACCCTGTGTCTGCTCCAATGGGTGGCTTGTTCTACTTCCTAGCAGACTATTGGTATTTAAGTGGCTACATACAGTGCAGTGATTATGGGATGTAGGTATGCTTCACGTCTATTTCAAGAACAACCCAAGCCCGATACACCCAGTTCACAAATATACACAACCTTTTAATTGTTACAAAATAATAGCTCAAAAACTCACACCATGCCCTTAATTTAAGAAATTTAGGACCAATATGCGAAACTGGCCCCTGCCACATAAGATTTCTGTCGGTAGTTTAAACCAATGGCACGACCACTGCATGGGGGTGGAGTTAAAAGGGGACCCAAATTTCAAAGTTTTACTTGGTAATTGCTATGGGAGGGACGGAAAAAGGAAATTTCTGAATTATAGATAAGGGATGTTGGTACAAAACAAGCATAGTCCTATTTCCTAAACTCTGAGATGAACAAACTGAATGTGTTTTTCATTCACGTTGACCAAAGGATATGAACGGTAACTTTGCAGATTAATTGATATCTGAATAGTATCTTAACAAATTAATGGAGAGAGTATACAAGCAAGTCTAATAAAGAGTGAACTTATCGAAACTATGAGGATTGAGAAACCCGTACTTTGAAAATATAATCTAAAATTAAACATGTAATTTAATGTTCATTTTGTTACATTGTTACAAAAGATTTGCACTTTCAGTTACATAAAACAATATCTATGGCCGTAGAGGATTCTTTAGCTAGGATATTCCTTCACGTTCTAACGTTAATACGAAGAAACATGTCTGTCTGAATCTATAATACAAGAAAGGTTAGAACCTACGCACTGGAAATGCAAAATTTGATATAAAAGCAATTGTCCCATTAAAGACACAACAATTAGAGAATCTTTAAGTTTATTTAAAAATTTTATCCAAGCAAATTGAATTAGAAGGGGTGTGTGTTGTGATTTGATTTTGACATTTCTATATATGATTTTGACATATATATATATATATATATATATATATATATATATATATATATATATATATATATATATATATATATATATATATATATATATATATATATATATATAATTGGCTTTTAAAGTATTAGCATTAATTAGTATTAAGAAATTTGACTTAGGCAATACTCGATACTGTTGGTATATCAAATTGTGATACGTACACATTGTGATAACAAACTTTTTAGAAGTAGGCTATTAAGCTTATTGGACTAGAATAGTGGAAGTCTGGAGTGATAGAGGAAAGAGAATCCTAACTGGATGAAACACTTGAATTAAGACTGTAACCATATAACCTAGACGGTAATGTGTCGTTGCAATGTATGTGTTCACTTCACCTGGAATTTATCTGCAGTGTTTACAATCTAAGTGATACAAAGTTGCAATCCTGTCGAAACCGTAAGGAATATTTCTTGCTTAGGATTCACGCACATTCTGTCATTTCTTAATGCTTTCTTATGCCTTTGTTGTTTTCCATTAACCTATTAAAGGTTTCAAAAACATACAAATTTTATTTAAAGTTAAAATGTACAATACTTGCTCTCTCGATCGATCGATCGATCAATGATCGATTATCGATCGACCGTCCATACAAGCTATGGGGCAAATACGTGAAACATATCTATGCATGATGGTATAATTTGCCAAGTAAACAACCAACGGAAAGGGAAAAAAAGAGTACTGAGAGATAACACAGTCTTAAAGACTTTTATGGGTAGGTTCTGTTCTACAAATGTAGACAAATCAGACTTTGAGAAACACAAATCAGTATCAAAACAAAATGTCACGGAGACGATAGATACAAGTAGTAAAGTTAAAGTAAAGTTCTAGCCCAAGACCACTATCCCCGGTCCCAACAAACTCTAAACAAATACAATTTCACACCCCAGAGACCCACTCACCCTGGTCAACATTTTTGTCTTCTCAAAATGATGACAAGGTTTCTGGCCCAAGTTTATTGTATTAGTATTAGATAAAACTGATTAGGGAGGAATACAGACAATATTTGAGATTATTTTATTTATAAAGATTCGACAAAATTTCATACCCTACCATCACCATAATGTGTTTTTTTTTTAATTAAATCTTTTTCTTGTTAACTCTCATTGGTAGAATATCTGTTAACATACTGTCAACAATATGAAACTCGTCCATATGTTTTATACCTTTCAAATAAGATCGTATCTGATCAAGCAATTTTTTTATAAGAGATAGTTACTGTTTTGCAGACATTTATTTTTGTCTCAAGTCGAGGCTCAATTATTTTACAACCTGTTGCAATAGAAGCACCAACACCAGCTATTATTAACAAAAACGGATTTAATGATGCTCCACTTGAGATATTACCAGAGCTGGTCATTAGCAGTGGTAAATATTATATTACCCGAGGTATTTTACTATAATTGCAACATGGTTTGACACACCAAAGATTTTTATGGTAATATCTGTAAAAGTGCATTAATGCGTCAACATCATGTTCGTGAATTTCCTTTTAAATATGATTGAGATCGACTGTTTGTTTCAAATATTTGTTTACCGTTTTTACACAATATTATAAACCCTAGCACCAACAATCGAATTAAGAAACTTACGAAACTTATTATTGTTAGGATCAGCTAATACATTTCTGACGAGGTATCATCATATCGTTTATTTGTTAGTACCTCATTTTTGTTTAACCAACTAATTGATCCAAGGTAAAATTTTTGAGGACAATGTGTCTGATAATTGCGTATGCGTCTACGAAATATTTTGGCATCAATTTTCTGAGTCAGTCTTGTTCAATTGTGAGAAGACCAAAAATATAAGCTACTTTTAACATTAATTTTTTGTATGGTTTCTTGAGTATTTTCTAAATTTGTTTGTAATAATGTCGCAATGACAATTGTCAAGACAGATGGAGCAATGGAAATGGAACATCGTCTTCTTCAAGTATGTCTTAATAAGAACCAGTTTTTTTCTTCCAACTTTGTTTGTTCGATTTCTCACAAATTTTTCTTGCTCACCGTCACTAAAATTATCAGTTTTCTTGTTAAAATCTTTCATTATTTCTAGGGATTTTTAACAATGATCGGATCGAATTCTGGTTTGCTACGCATCATTGGCAAAATTGCGTTTCAGTACACTTTAATAATTAACTCCGTATTCACTGTCATACCAACGATTTTTATTAAGTTTTTCATGTCGTCATAGTACATACCGATATACTTAAAAAATATCTCGTTTTGAAAAACTATAATATAACTCCTTGTTTTTTTTTTTTTAATTTTATTATTTTAGTTTTCGCTTGTTTGTCAAGACGACTATGATCGTTAACTTCCAGCGTTTTTCCACTATACGCTAGTGCTTGTAACAAACCTGTTGCAATTATTAATTTTATATTATGCGAATTAAACTCGAGCAATTTTTACTAGGGTTTCAACTTGTTCTTCTAGACAATCATCATGACGACAATATCTGTTTGTTATATCTAAGTTTCTTACTGCTTCTTTTAATTGAGATCTTTGTATATACAGAGCGCGAATAATATTAATATTTTCTACCAATGTTAAATGGTTTAATGATTTAATGCAAACTTTTTCATACCTTTAATTACCTCTGCTACTGTATTAATACCAACCTCTTTGTCGAAGTCTAAAATATCATAAAATTCTCTTGCAACGGTTATAATTGGTGGTCTTGATACTTATTTTACAATGCTAAATTAAATCTAATCATCGAGAGTGTATATTTAAAATGCTGTCAGTCATAGAAATGGGATTTCAGCTTCAGTAACATAAATTCGAAAATACAAGTACTTGTTAACAGTATTTGCAGTCGAAATCAGAAAATATTGTGCTGTGGAAATAAACGATTTTTGGTGTATCATACAATATTGTCCAGCTAATATTATCCTTTGATCCTTCCATTTGCCAATTTTAAATTTGTTCAACACTAGAGTTTAATCGACCTCACAAATGAAATTGCTAAATAGCAATTCAATAGAATATTTAATTTTAATCCAAAAGTGTCCAACTTCTCCGTTAGTAATCTATACTTGTCTATCAGGAAAAAACGTAATGATATGATTTTCAGGATAATGTGTTGATGTGCTTAGCTCAAACCCAACTCGGTTATTAGTTGTCTTAAAAATAGTTGTAATATACCCAACATTGTTTTAGTTCGTTTTTTCCCCACCGCTAGATATAACATGAACGTACGCTTTATTGGTTAGATCATTAGGATTATCTGGAACAAATATCTTTGTTATTTCTTTACTTCTCATATTTATATTACCTGACGTTGGTCCACAGAATCGTTTTAAATATTGGGTGAGTTCTTCTATTAACTGAGCGTAACTGATAACATCGGTATCAATAGCTGGGGGAGGCTATCGGTAATTTGCTCATTATAAGGTTACCTGTCATTGTATCGCCAGTCTTATTAAGCTTGTTATCGTCAACAGATTTTAGTTGCACATAACTTATAGCTTCTGTGCTATCAACATTTGTTGGTGGATACGCAGTTTCCAACTCAATATGTTTTTACGTGACATATTAATATTACCTGTAACTGTTCTACCGGTTTTATCGAGCTTGTTATTATACACGTATTTCGGTTGTAAATAACTGACTGATCGGATTTGATTTAAATTTGCAAGAGGATACGCTGTTTCCAGATTTTTTTATTTTTTCATGATTTATCCAAGTTATCGCTGAAAGCTCTTCCTGTCAATAATAATCTGTAATTATCGAACGTTTTTAGTTGTGAGTAACTTAGCGCTTGAGTAAGATCGACCTTTGGTGGAGAATAATCTACTTCTAAACCATGTACTAGTTCATTTGACATTACAAAATTTCATGTTATTATGTCGCCTGTGCTTGAAACCAATGATAATGTAACAGTTATTACTGGTTCATTTCATGTCAGTGTTGTTCGAAACTTTGTGTAATAGGTCATATTTTGTAAATTACATAACATAAAATTGTATTATAATAATGGCGAATTCAACGATATTAAATTTGGACAGCGAATGATTAATCAAACATAAGCATAAAAACGAACTTCCAGATTGACATTATGTTATTGTTGGTATAACAGGCTCTGGTAAAACAAATTTATTAATAAATCTCTTCTTACTCAACGATAACTTTAATTTTACGATAAGGTATATATTTACATAATTAACCCACAAACGGATAAATAGGAATTATTGAGCGAGTACAATAAAAAGAAATTCGTGATGAGCTTGATGCTGGCCATGATATATGCTTAATAAAACAACCCGAGGAATTAATTCCAGATGCCGAACTTGATTCGTCCGAACATAGAATAATTGTATTTGACGATATTCCTCTAAACAACTAGAAGCTTAATAAGATTAAATCTTATTTTTCATTATCGCCTAATAAAAATGTAATTTGATTTATCTGGCGCAAGGATTTTACAAAGTTGACAGATTGTTTGGTCGAAATAAGGGTTATTTTATTATTTTCAGGGCTGGAAAATGTTGATGTGAGAAATATTGCAAGCGATCATCGAGCTGATGTAAAAAAAAAGATAAATATTGAACTATATCATCAAGCAATCGAAGACAAGTACATTTTTGTATTTGATAAACTAACGCGTGATGAAGCTAAGATGTTTCGTTGTTGTATTGTTACATTTTTATAGACAAAAGTATAGAGTGTATGAAAATAAACAATGGACAAACATCAACAACAAAAATTGAATTGCTAAAACATGCGTTATAACTCGAGCTGCTTTTAAGAAAAATGTAGAAGATCGTCAAGGACAAGTTCAAACAGATCAAATAGCTGCTAGTTTTCTTATAACTGTTACTGAAGCAGTACTTGGAAAACAAACATAAATATCTGCATTATCCCTAGAAGAGCTAGACAGACATTAAAGAAAAAAGTTTGTGAAGTTTACTTAAAAAAGATCGAAAGAAGAAACTAAAAATATTGTAGAGAAACTAGTAAAACATTCCTGATCATGATATACATGTTGAATTTGACAAATTATTAAGCAACCAGGGGGCCCCGAGTGGCCAAGTGGTCTAAAGCGCTGTCCATTACGGATCACTGCCATTTCACCTCTGTCTGCGTGGGTTCGAGTCTAGGATTCGGCGAATATGGATATGTGAGAAAGCTTGCCAGTAGCTTCTCGTGGGTCGTGGTTCTTTCCGGTGATTTCCCGGTGTCTTCCTTCACCATTAATACTGGCCGCCATGAATAGCCTATCGTGTGCTGAAAAATGGCGTTAAGCCCAACAACAACAACAACAACAACAACAACAGCAACAACAACAATGAGCAACCATCTTATTTTTCAACATGATATTGCAAGTTTGACGGTCAATCCAGCCGAAAAAAAAGTTAATAGAACATTTGCAAAAACAAGCTCAACAATTAGCAGAGGAACAAAAAGAGCAACTGAAGTTACCATGGAAATAATGCCTACTAACAATAAGAAAAGAATTTTTAGAAAACAACCTAGTGTGAAAATATTCTATGAAGACTATAATAATTTTATTAGTAAATATCATATCGGAAACATTGACAAATGTTGAGATTAGCCAGAAGAAAAATATAAAAGTTCAATGGTAAAATTAGCAGAATTTATGATAAGTGGGTCAAATACTGATAAAGCAATAAAAATAATTGACAAAGACATTTTTTTTCAAGCAACCGATATTATAAGAGAAGGAATTATTGCTGAAATCATATTGAAAATAGCAGAACAGTATCGAAAAAGCCAGGAGGCTACAGTAAAGGTCGACTTTCAAAAGACTATTTGATAAGTATGAAATAGAACAAAATAAAAAAATATTACCAGGGGACAACAACTGAATAAGGTATATTATTTTACATCAAATGCTGCAATAGTTGACAGACTATTGCTATTATTATCATCAAAAGTAGCATGTAATAAAAGCATTGAAATCGACAACGAAATTATTGATATACTGGATCATCTTAGATGGAGCAGATTACTAACATCAGACGAATACGAAATTTTACATAGCGATTTTATCTAACAACTTTGATATGATGTCATCAACATTATTACTCGACTCGTCAAAAACAACGTGTGACAGCGCAAACTTTACTGTCCACTATAATCTGCCAATATCACTAGATACCTAATAAACATTACGAAATCGGATTAATTTATGCCCTAGTATGTCATGCTATGGCAAATTTAAAATTAAACGTCAATGACGACTTTTCATTTAATTTTGGTATTTGGGTATCAGCTAAAATTCCTCAGGGGGTTTATAATGTAACTGATCTAAACAAAAGCGATAAGAGAACTGATAGCAAAATACACTTCCGCAGATAATTTAAAACTGACTCTAAACTATAATGCGCTACGAGCCAGAATTACATTAAAAATAATTTGATAATCGATTTTTCATCAGCGACGAGAATCGCATCATTTTTAGGCTTTAAAAATCAACAGTACGGCAGTGTTGCAGAACAAAGTGTATCATATAACAGAGATCTTCTAGTGAACACAGCACAAGTGAATACCATATTGATCAATTGCTCTACTGCATTAGGGTCTTATTGAGATTTAGGAAGTCAAAGTCAAACAATCTAAAGTTTTTCTCCAGATGTCACGCCTGTGACACTGATGCAAATTACTCCTCGACAAACACTATACTATCTGATTACTCCTGAAAATCAAATAACCAACATAAAAATGCAACTAATAGATCAATCAGGACGACAAATATATCTTAACAATGAAAGTGTCACGTTTATTTACAGCTTAGCGCGATCATTTCGTGATTGTAAGCACAACGACGTAAATGTAAATTTTGTAATCCTAATATAATAACAAGATGAAACAAAAATGGTTTATAGAAGAAAACTTGTAGGTGCATTTTTTGGAAATATATTTAAAAGAATAGCTGACAATATCCCGGAAATTGCGCGTAAAGTAGCACCAATTGCACTTAACTCGGGTAGAAATATTACTAGCACTGCTGTAGAACATAAAATCGCTGATAAATTAAAGGCAGTACACCTTCAACAGTACTTTCAGCATTGGAAATTAAACGAGGAATATCAGATATTCCAAAAGCGGAAAGAGAACGAGCTATGATAGCTACAACAATAAAAATACTGTCACCACGTGCTGCTTTTTAGTCGTTGCAATATGTATGCCACACAATGTTGTGTGGATCATAAAATAAATGTCAGTTAAAATTTATCTCGATTTATCAGATGGTGCTCTTACACTCGGCGCTGACGCTGCAGCAGATCTAGAAATCGTAAGTAATTTTCTTATAGTAAATGCTGTAAAATTAGGTACTGATCCATCAGCTGTAGTGACAGATGCAAACGAGGTGAGAGTATCGTTGATACAATCGTGTAACAATCTAATTATAACATCACTAGGTGTAGCCGTAGATACAATCGCTAAGTTAAATTTAATAAACGGTGTTTTTAGTATATGTAATATAAGATATCACAAAGGAAATGCCAGCCGAAAAGCATTTGCCGCAGCATCTAGCCAAAAAACAATTATGCATCCGTTAAGAACAATATTTGGATTTATCGCGGTATAAAGCATACACCTATTGAGCTGATAAAAATAATTGTATATTATACGCTGGTGTGGCTGAAGGACAGTTTGCTATTACAAGATTGGTGCTGTGGATGGCACGAGTTGCCCTATCTGTAGCTAAAACGATGGAACTCGGATCATTATTGACCGCTTACACGAAAACAAAAATATTTTCAGCAAAACAGAATTTACAAAACAACAAGTCCTAATGCAACTGATTACACCTGGCATGTTACAAGCACGTCAAGCAGATAATTACATTGACACGTGTTCGTTGTATTTCAACGACAGGCACGTTGTAATAGTCAATAAATGAAAACCTCCGTATTTGACAACAAAGACGTCAGATGAAGCTTTCTTAGAATAAATTCTAGATAATATCCTGAACGTGAATATCCTAGCGATGAACGAAGAAGCACATCTCGGCTGTACATGTATCTTATGGATGCTATGTAAAAATATCAGGACGCTGACAGTGGGTCTCATATATCAGTAGAGAAATTTCGATCAGTTTATCCTATCTTTTATTTTGACAAATCAAAACATTTTTAACGAATCATTGGGTTGGCTGTTGATATTGAAGTTACTTTGACGCTTGGAGTATAACAATATACTGAACAATATAACGTATACGCGCTACTTGTAAGTGATATATTTTTGACAGATAATGCGACCAAGGAAAGGATGACCAAAGTGTTAGAATTGAATGACAAACAAGTATAAAATTAAAACGGAATATACAACCAGAGAAATATACCCAATGCTCGGTCAAATTGAAAAGTTATCAGCAGCTGTTCTCAAACTTAATTACATCTCTTAAATGATATCCCCAAAGTTTATAGGGACTTATGTTGCCGCAGTGAAAGTAATGTTAACTAAAAGGCAATTCAATAAACTTAATCGGGGAAAACCCTTTGTGTTCAAATTGACTGTTTCCCAAATAACAGCGATGGCAAAATATGGAGGAATTCTTGGACCAGCATTTTCTGTAATAGCTAGCGCAATACCAAAACTTTTACTTGTAGTTGGAACACTGAGACAAGCAGAAGCATCGGAGTATTATCAGGAGCAACTAAATATCTAGAGATGGAATCAAACAAAAAAATTATCATTAGTTTTATGTAACAACAAGAAACTAAAATGCCAGCAAAAAAGATTAAATCTAAAAACTAGTTAAACGATAAAGCATCAGCACGGTCGATAAATTCGTCGAAAGCAACAAAACAAAACAAAACAAAAAAAAAAAAACAAGGAAGAATTATTCCTTTCTCTTTTCTTTTAGCGGGGTCAATAGGCATTCTAATTCCAAATCTGCAAGGGATAGGAAGTGGAATGTCTCTACCAGGCACCAGTCCCCGTTAAATAATTTTGACATAATTGAAAACTTTAGTGACATTGTCGGATATCACGGAGTGTATTCTAAGGACGAATTAGATAATGTACCAGCAGACGTTTAATGTATAATAAACATACAATACTTCAACGATGGATCCGGCACTCACTAGATTGCTGTCTACAATGATAATTTGTTTTATTCGTATGGACTTCCTCCGAGTGATCTTACAATTTTTTTTAAATTTGAAAAAGAAAGTACTCGTTTAATCAACTACAGCCTGCTGGAACATAAGCTTATGGCTATTATTGCATTATGCTTATCTGACAGATGTCCCGGATTGAAAACTATAGATTCTGATTTTTTAAGTTCATTTTGCAATTTGACAGGCAATCTTCTCACGCAAATTATGATATTGCAGTCAATTTTATCTATTCTTACCAATATAAAAAAATACCATACTGTCTCAAATGTAAAACTAGAACAGATAATAAATAAGAGACAACCTCAAAAACAAAAAATAATACAATAATGCTAAGAAGCATTTGCGCTATTTTTGGAACAATAAAAGATGTTTCTGAAATCGACAGCTGTAGCTTGAGTTATTTTAGTAGATGGTTAATTGACCGTCACTGACGAAGATAAATTTGTTTTGGAATCAATACTAGAGGAATTTTGTATTTGATTTTTATAATATTTTGATAAAAACGAAACACTTTGGTCTAAATTTCTTATTTTAGCTGATTTTTGTCTGTTGTTTGTCGATTTGATAATTTTTTTAGCAAGAGACTGCAAGATTTATTTGAAACATTTTAAAACATCAAGCACAAAAATGCTCTAGGTTTGATCCTCAAAAGATAGGAATATGGACTGATTCTCTTTAAATTTTTAGCTATCTTCGCTTAAAAAGAATTTTAACTAGCATCTGTTTAAAAACAACGTATTTGTCAATACTTATAAAATATTTTCAGATTTATAAACTATTTTTCGAAAAAGCCCCAAGAAAACCACAACGAACATATACAAGAAAGTCATTCCCATTTCTTATTTCTTAAGAGTCCAATCTCGATGAGGTTAACTGAAATTTATCATTGGATAATCAAGAAATCGATTTTTTTCTAGTCTTCGTGTAAAGGTCTGATTTCTTATTTTTTGAAAGTGATAGCTCGAGGGGGTTAACGGGAATTTAACGTTGGAAAATCAAAAACGCGATTTTTAACTGTTTTTACCGGTTTGTACCTGGTGTTTTGCCTGAAATATATGGAATATCTTTTGTAAATTGGACAGGAACCAATCAAAAATAGATTTTTTGATTTTCCAATGTTCAATTTCCTTTAACCCCACCCCTCGATGTTTGAATCTCAAGAAAAAAGATATATATATATATATATATATATATATATATATATATATATATATATATATATATATATATATATATATATATGTGTGTGTGTGTGTGTGTATGCGTGTTTGTTTGTATATACACACACACACACACACACACATATATATATATATATATATATATATATATATATAAATATATATATCCTTCATTCCAGTTTTGACGAAACCTCGATCTGTTGACTATGTTTCCTCGGCAAGTTTCCAGACTTTGGAATGGGTTCAAGTTCGTGTAAGTAACACAGACATACTGTGAAAAATAGTTCAAGAAGCATTACAATGACAATAGATGTTCTTTCTTTTAGTTTCACTAGCTGATCCATAGTTTGTACATTAATTTAGTTTCCTTTAGTTTAGAAACCAGGAACGAGGGAATTAGCTCCTTCATACAATTAAATATTCAAATTTAAATTCAAGTTAAGAATTCAAGTAAAACATTTCAAAATTAATGATAATATGATGCTAAAATAATGGTGACAATTATTTTTTGTATTATTTGTCGTAAAACGCTTATTATTAAATTCAAAACAGGGATAAATAGTTTAGTCATAAACACGTCTGTGCTTCAGACAAACTTTATCACATAAGAAATAAAAAGTTGTTAAAATCATAATATAGGATATATTTTGTAGCAATTTCAATATATTCCTGCTACTGCAATTAAGAATGATACACCTGACGCGAATAGGTTCGATTATCAGATGGGAGAAAATTACGTTCGTATTACTTTATAATCAAATTACGTATTATTGATTGGACTGTTTATCTCCCTTGAAATGATATTTTTGATGGAATCTCTTCAAATTTTGGACAGAAACCTGAAATGCCTTGACAAATTACTCTTTCTGAAAATGTGATTTTGTTTGTTTTTATTGCCTTCTTTGTTGCTCAGAAGGATGGATACAAATATAAGCTGATGGAAGCGAAATATTATGAGAGAGATTCGATTTATATTATCTTTTTTATTTCAAAGGTTATTTACAATCAGCTAACTAGTTCAAATAGTAGATCAAAAACATTATCTTATGTTATTTATTCTTATGTCTAATAAAATTAATGAATTTATTTTTTATATTTTTTTTCTTGCAACTTTAACAAAACGATTACATCATATTTACGAAAAATCTGTGTCTGAACTTTAATTCCAAAAATATCAATATTGTTCGATTTCTGACCAGAATAATTTTTTCTAATTGTCGATTCCGATATCTGGAAGGCAAATAGTGAATGAAAATTTCCATGGATTAGTTGCTTAAGTCATTTATTTTATTTGTCGACCTACCAATATACCAACTACAGATCAATTTTCCTCAAAGTGGTGATGAGTTATTGGTTGCGTGCAGGATGCGCAGCCGAAATGGTACGGGTCCGAACTGTACCATGTGATCAGCTCGGAATGGCTACCATGGTGTGTCCTTGAGCAAAGCACATTACTTCAATCACGTCGGCTTTTAAAAGATCATTCAGGTGCTGCTGTGTCGTAAAACAACAAACAATATATATATATATATATATATATATATATATATATATATATATATATATATATATATATATATATATATATATATATACACATACATACATACATACATACATACATACATACATACATACATACATACATACATACATACATACATACATACATACATACATACATACATACATACATACATACATACATACATACATACATACATACACACAATCCCTTGCTTAAATTTCTTAGTAGGTAAGTTGTATCATATTAATGATCAACGATCACGAGTGCATGTGTTAATTCTCTTGGTCTTTGATTTTACCTGATTTTAGATTTTTCTCCTCTCCTTTTATAAAATTTGCGCTATGCTCATATGGCTAAAATAAATCCCGGATGATATCGTTTGGAAGTTTTAATAACTTTTCATTCTGTCAGATTTCGTCGGAAAAATTTGTCAACTTGTATTTTATTAACTGATGTGGTGACAACATTTTCCAAACTGAGTTTGCTGCGTGTTAAATTAACGTCTTATTATGTCTATTTCTGTGCGAATGCCACTTATAAATAGCCAAAAAGAACCAAATTTCACGACAGGATAGCTCGGTTTAATTATATATTTTATACACAGTTACACATACCTGTCATATCTCTATGTAATCTGTCAGTTTCCTTGTTATTCAGAAAGTTTTTTTTTCGTAAATTATGTGACATAAAGCTGAAAATAGTGCATAAAGCTGAAAGAAACATAATTTGCTAGTGCATATGTGACTAACTTGAAAATCTCGGCATACAGCAATAGAAGAAAATTAGTTTTACTATATATTCTCAGAATTTGTGTCCCGGAACTGAACTTTCCACCGTGTGACATTCAATATAAATCATATGTTACTCTAAAATACCTTCAAAGATGACTTCACTGTGAAGTTCTTTCAAGGGGTGACCAGAATTGTTTTTAGAGAGGCTGAATTGTAAACAAAGTACCATTCAATGGAACACATATTTCACTTTCGGATCGTTGCCAAATTCTTATTACTCACTGTGCACCGTCGCCGAAATGCACACAGACAACCACACCATAAACTCATATTCTCAAGAATTAACAATTACCTTTAAATTCCTACCAAAAATGCACCAATGAAACTCTTCTATCACTACCAAAATGAGGGAGGAAAAAATGTCCTAAAGATAGACTAGAACTACATTCGTGGATCCTGTACTGAAAGTACTAATTGTGACCCGTTCTTGGGTTCAAAGTCATCGTTCATTTGCCAGTATACTAGGATTGTCTTTAATTTTAAATCATCGTGGTACACCCTCGAGTTTTTAAATCTTTCGTCATGTTCCGTCAAACTCCATCTTATGCACTCAAGACTGATTTTATTCTCTCGGGATACGCACTCAGGTTCAAAGGTGTTTTTCTCATACTCCGGTAAACATTTACATAGCAAACTGTGCATGATCCGTTATCTGACGAACAAGTCAAAATATAATCTTAGATTTTTTAAAACTTAAAGCTTAAAACAGAGATGTCATTTTTGAAAGGCCACTGCGACATTTTCATTTGTATTATTATTGGTGTGTTTAGTTAGAGGAAACGTGAGCGCTTGAAAATAAAAAAGAAAAAAATGCATATCTGGCTCATCACTGACCTTTGACCTGCCAGTTCATGGGATCGAACATCGGGCTACTTACCACAGAAACCTCTTTTGTTATTTGAAAGTTCTACAAAAATTATGAGAGCCTACGTTCTGGTTTTGATTTTATAGAAGATTATATTGTCTAACTATATGTGATGCTCTTTTGCAACTTTCAAATATTGCTGACTTTTTACATGCATGCTGACTAATATATATGAGATGTTCTTTTGTACTAACAAATATTGCTGAATTTCAACACGCACGTTGAGTAATAAATGTGATGTTCATTAGTAAGTATTAAATGTTGCTGACTTTTTACATGCACGTTGACTAATATACGTGATGTTCTTTTGTAACTATCAAATATTGCTGACTTTTTACATGCACGTTGACTAATATATTTTCAAGCCATGAATACTCTTTCTTAACTATGTATTCAACCACCATTAAATCTAGACATTCTGAATACAGCACATGAGACAAAAGGTCCATGTGCGTCTGCCATCACTCGCCTGGCTGAAATTCAGGTATAAGCCAAATGCAAGGGTAGTTGGCCAAGAAATATGCGTGGTGGGATGCTTTCTGTACAAAATTCGTAAAATTACGTTCATTGATTATGAACGAAAAGTTGTTTCAGCGTTTCTTTAAGTTTACCTTCTGCACCCATTGTAAGTTGAAGCATTGCATCATTTGCGTGCATTTAAAATGAAAGTACACCGGAATCCTTTGTCGAATTTGATTAAATTTTTGGAACGATATGTAAAGAGAATTACTTCAACTTTTTCTATTGTGATGATAACAGCCATATTGGACGCAGATCAATATAGTTACAAAGTTAGAATGCCTTAATAAAATGTGTCCTGTTTCATTTGAAACTATTCATTTTAGCGGTTTTTGAGAAGAAATGGCTTTAAAAGTTTATATATTTTAATTAGCTACTACGACCATGTTCGCCTAATGACAGATCTGTTTATTTTATACAGTTTTCAAAAAGGAAATATATAGGACAGAATGCTTCGTCTTTGTTCAAATTACACTAAGCATTGGGGGAGGGGCGGATTAATTCGTAAAAACATTTTACTAATTTTACTAATTGCGTCCATGTTTGGTGAAAAATTGCTAAATATGTGCCACGATTTTCTGATCACTTTAGTCTAGTTTTGTTGAGTGTCATTTTTTTTTCGAACTTGTTTGAAAGTTTTCATTTGAAATAAAAGACGTTATACCTAATAGCTGGTTGACATTGCTGATACCAGTCGAAAGGGCTTTATGTCAGGATGCTTTTTAAGTCTATATCTCTTAATTTGACCATACTCAATATACTCGTAATTCGACCGTACTCAACGGACTCGTATTTCGACCATACTCAATACATTCGTAATTAGACTATACTCAACAGACTCGTAATTCGACCATGCTCAACAGATTCGTAATATACTGTACTTAACAGATTCGTAATTCGACCATGCTCAATAGACTCATAATTGGACCATACTCAACAGATTCGTAATTCGACCATGCTCAATAGACTCATAATTGGACCATACTCAACAGATTCGTAATTCGACCATGCTCAATAGACTCGTAATTGGACCATACTCAACAGATTCGAAATAGACCATACTTAACAGATTCGTATTCCAACCATATTCAATGCATTCGTAATTAGACTATACTCAATAGTCTCATAATTCGACCAAACCCAGCAGACGATTATTTTTAACAGTTCTACTCCATAAAACATTAGTTATTGTCAACAGTGAATATTACAATTTTTAGCCTATACAAATTAACAGCACGCTTGTGTCAAAGCTTGGTGTATAAATGGAGTTAAATATTTACACTGTATAACTTATCATTGTAACAAATTACTGCCCGACCACTCTGTGTTTATGTATGCCAACTAGGATATAATGTGCAAATGCTTCTCAATCTCGAGGCTCTATTCAGCAAGAAAGCCATTAACATGACAGGTTTAATTCAGGTGATTTCAGCTCTGTATTGTGTTTGTTGCTTTTAACACATGATATATGGCGGCCAGCATATCTGGTTGAGGATGAACCAGAAAAAAATCCCAGGCAGAAACACTGACACTGGAGAAGCTTCTTGCACTCTTTCTCACATATCCAAGCTGGTCGAACCTGAGACTCGAACCCACACATACAAAGATGGTATGTTGATAATCGGGAAATTGAGCCCCATGGATCACTCTGTCCCTCAAAGCTCCAAATGATTTTTGTGACCTAAAAGATCAAATTCTCAGTTTCTCGCAAGTTAAGGTCTCCACTCCATGCGAACACGAAACTCCAACTTCGTGTAAATGAACTACTTCGTTGGCCACAGGGCCACAACCTGAAGCTCGAATACGTGATCTCGAAAGACCAATCAGGAACTCTCGTTTGAATCACATGATCACATGTTCAAGACAACAGATGCGCGCCAGATGCTCCAAACCAAACGCGACCTCAAACGAAATCGGAAAGTTAGCTTTTATAATAGACTTTCTCTTTAAATCGCGTATTCAGAACTCGAGATTGAGTATTCGGGCCTCTTTTTACATAAATCGCTCTCGGGCAGCACGATCATGTGATGAAAATAGGGTAGCAGATGACCCGCATTCTGTGGGATAGTCCAAGGTTTGGCATTCAACAGCCTTGTTAAAAAGCCTTAAAAACAATAAAGAATAAAATTCGTCCCAAACGGGCATTCTAAAATTTTATAAAAATCTGGCAAACCTGGATGAGAATTATTTTATAATTCTCTGTAAAACGCATATTCTAGATTTGAAATAGTGCATTCCTGAATCACGCATTCCAGCTTGGAATACATGCTATCACAGTGTCGGATACTTGCAATGTCGATCTGACCTCGTGGAGAGCTCGATTGCACGTAACAGAGATCTCGTTTTCGTGCATGACAGAGATCGCGTTATTGAAAAGCATCCTCCAACTGACTCTTTCAAGTTCACGTAATTGGCTCTCGAGATCTCAAAACATTTCGACATAATGGCACCGACGGTTTGCCATACGCATGTAACAAAAATATAAAATTATCACCAACCGATGCATTCGATTCCTCAAACAGAAAACAGACGCTTAGCTCACGTTATCTTTTCAAAGCGTTCAACGACCACAGCATTAGCATTATTTTTTTCATCTACTTCATTCAAACGGAAATGGCAAATTTTTGGAGCTATGCCAAGTACGTTAATTTGCATTGCTGATATTTGAGTGCAGCCTATATATAGCCATAGGCAACTGTACGCAATTGTTATAGAAGTGAAGAACAAGACACCTTCAATGTCATTTTACACGGAATTTAAGCGGGAATGCTTTTCCGTCAGTCTGCGTCTTGGGACTTCAATACAAATAACGATAACCTTTATTGCAAAGATTAGAGGATTTAGAAACAAAACTGACAGGCATAACTAAACTATAGCAAAATATCTTGAAGAGGTTTGTATAGTTTTAAGTATTAGGCCTAGTACATACAGTATGCGGCAACATACATTGTTCTTAGATAATAACGTATGACTGTTCAGATGGTAGTGTCACATGTCCAAGGTGTTCGTTGAATATCATTTATTCATAACGATGTATCGATTAGAATATTATTGTCATTTATTTCAATACCTACCTGAGGTCTATTCGTTACACCTAAGTACATGATATATCACCATATACCTGATTATGAACACATAAAAGCTGAGTTGTTTGAAAACCGCCTAACAATGAGTCTGTAATTTCTGAACATAACTCAATATATCTTAATTTGTTTTGTTTTTGTATTGGTAAGTAGCGATGCATACAAATATGTATCTACATAGATCAATACTAAATCAAAAGGAAGATAAGAATTTCGATAAATATATACACACAATGTCGCACGTATACCCTCTAATCAAATCATTCAAAATCTAGTAACCCTCTCTGTAGTCAACCCTTACCGCATTTATTCATTTTGTTTTAAAAAAGAAAAGAACAACAAATACAATCTCGCTTAAAAGTAAATGCTTTGGAGTCTACCTTCTTTTTTCTCTCGTAGTTTCTAGAAAGAAAGACAGCAAGCACAAACAAACAATTACACAATCTTGAGGAAGAGGGTTCACGATTCTACACTAAATTTTAAGCGCTTTCTTCCATTATCAAGTCGTTGCAAATTTCTAACAGTACAACGTTTATTTTTTTAGAGGAAATTAAAAGCTTAAGTAGTGAATGGGTGGGTCATTATTACCTTAACGTTGTACATTATTACCTTAACGTTGTAATGACTATGGTCAGTTTTATTAGTCAACAAATTACTAAATTATAAGTAGCTGATTGTCCTTTCTTCTTCTTCTTCTTCTTCTTCTTCTTCTTCTTCTTCTTCTTCTTCTTCTTCTTCTTCTTCTTCTTCTTCTTCTTCTTCTTCTTCTTCTTCTTCTTCTTCTTAAGATACATATTAAACTTTGTTGAAGGTCCCCAATGGTAGATTACGCTTTGACCCTCAGCATTGTGATAAGCGACTTCAAGGAGTTTTCTTTAACTGCGACATTACAGTTTAACTTTGTTTATCCAAACATCATTGGGCAATGTGAAACCTCAGGATAATAATCGAGTCTATAACTGTGTGTATTAGAAACATTTGAAGACATTATTCTGGTTGATTAAATAAAGAATCGGGATAACGGAGATTCTGATAATAGATGTTGCACTGTATGTAGAAGGTCTAAGTGAAAAGTAAATCACCTGTTGACTGATTAAACATTTATAGAATATATAAGGCATATTTAGGCAAGTTTTTGTCAAGAATCCCAATAATATTTTAATGATCTAACAGATTACATGCATGCAATGGGAGCGTCTTCATTTGGTCCTGTCCATCCGTTCGTAGTTTGGTAATTCTTTGCAACTGTCATCATGAGAAGCTTGCTAGCCCGATTGTGCAAAAGATCAGAGGCGTAGCTAGGGTGGGGCAGCGGGGTACATATGTCCCCGGGCTGCAAGGTACAGAGCGCCAAAATGAGGCTTACGTTACATTATAATAAGTAAAATAGAAAAATGTGATTAAACGGGGAGGGGGCTGGGGCGCCAATTTTATAGTTCGTCCCCGGGCGCAAAATATCATAGCTACGCCTCTGCAAAAGACTACTTGATATAGACCAATGAAATTAGATTGATATAACTGCGTGCTTATGTGGATGACCTAATTTTATTGTTATGCTATTAAAGGATTTCTCCCCTATTTTTATAAGTTGCTTAATTTGAGTGTTTTGTCTCTTCTGCAGTGGTGGCATGAATATTTTACTAACACAAAAGCGTAAGTAAATATGAGAAAACTGCAGCTACGAATCATTAATATTGTTAAATAATCTCGTTGTATCATCACTCCTCTGGTTTTCATCTCTTTCAAGTGGGACGGAAATAATATCGAAAATGTCGAGTTGATCAGTTTAGATGCAAAAATAATCCTATTAAAACGTGTGGAAATCACCTGATATTTCAGATGCAGTACATTCACGCTGGCAGCGCAGCGAAAGGATTGCACAGTTCCCACTTTTTTCGGATAGAAATGGAAGAAAAATAATGTTATGACTGCGACATGATCGTGTTTCATTGCTACCATTAGGGATTAAGCTGACAAGAAAAAAAGCGATATTTTTTTTTTAACTTTATGCGATACTACTATTACTTTTACATTACAAATCACAAAATTAAACTGTATTTGTTGAAAAGTTAACGGTTCGCATTGGATATAATTGCACACAAGCTGAATAATTGCTTGTGCTCAACTAACCAAAAACCGTCTGGCAATGTTACCTTGCAAAGGTGTACACATTGAAACAACTTTTTCATTGACAAGCGAGACAAGGTAGCTGTAAAGAACTTGTAACATTAACTGTTTTATGTGGGTGCGATCGTGACGGGTCGTAAATTGAGAAACACTGGTTATCTGTTTTTTCGAGTGTTGGTTTTTACTTCTATATGCACGTGATGTACATACTTGAAAAATTTACAAACAAGCAGGTGCTGTAGTTAAATATATCCACGAGAAAATGTGCTTGGGTTTTGGTTCGTGTTTATAGTCATTGCTTTCATCCGATTCAAGTGTGCTCTAATGATCAAGGGAGAATACACGAAAACAACATTCTTTATTGAGGATACGAATTACATATATTATTCGCAAACTAAATTTCGGGGATTCATTTGTCGAGGGACAAGAAAAAGGAGCAGAACTCTAAGCAATACATTACTAGAATTAACTGAAGGTTACAAACGAAGCTGACACTAGCAAAAATGGCAATGGATTCGCCAAGTAACTTTCGATACCCCGTGCAGAGTATATTTAGATACCATTTTTGGCCAAAAGAAAGGGATGAGAAGGTTTATCCCTTACATAAGAAGGGAAGGAAAGGGGAGGAAAAGAAAGAACCATCCAAACCAAAACCGGTAAGTTTGTATTGCTGTAATGTGGAACTTGATCATATATTGTTCTTTTCTTGGAAAACTGTAATTCACAAGTGGTGGGAACGATATGATAGGTACTATGGCATATTGCATCATAACCAGGGTGATCTACTCCTTATAGGAAATGTCAAACCTCACAAATTTCGTCTCGAAAGCTCAGTAAATTATACCTCCCAAATGACATAAATAGCTATGGTCCTTATTTCATCATTCTAAGACACGCACACACGCGCGCGCATGTGAGTGAATTCTCTCTTTCTTAATATTAGAAAGCCTGTTATAGATTATATATAAATGGACGTAGAGATAATGAGAGCGGAAGAAATTTTGCAGTGTATTGATTTGAAACAAATCGTTGAGTAGTGTATATTGATTGACATCAGACTGCACAAAACCATAAAAGGTTGGACGTTGTAGTTGTAAAGTTAGTCTTGAAGGTTACAATGGATGTTTATCATGTAATATGTACTTCACAGAGTTCCTTGAGGTGGAGTAGAGGTGAATTATAATCGTATCGTTTTGTGCGCAGAGATGGTAGATCCAAACTGCGAATCATGAAGGAAACCAAAAATTGCATGTCCCTCTCTCCAGCCATGGACAGCATGTCTGATTGACTAGCTATATGTTTATCTGTCTGCATATATGTATACATCGAAATTCACATAATTTCGAAAATGCTGGCCCAAACATTTGTCCAAGAAATAATCGGAGTTGGAAGGAAATGTGCCTATAGTGCCCAAAATGGAAGAGAGGAAACAAAACCAAGGTGCAGTTACGCACTGGAATATACGGATAAATGTACATAATAACAGTCAAACACGTATATAGAAGGACAAGCTTACATACCATTTTCCACACTTACAAACTAACACAAATCGTTACAGTACAAATAGAAATAATACGCAGACATGCACACACACGTATATATATATATATATATATATATATATATATATATATATATATATATATATATAAGAACTGGGGACAAGTTTGGAATCGCATGAGAGTAATAAGTTGTCCTTACATACCAACACCATTATAGACCAACAGATACACGTGAATATATCTCATGTCATAAGTTTGTTCATTTCTAACGGAATCGGAATTGCCCTGAGAGCGTCATTGGATTGTCAGCATCTATTAAAAACTCTTCTTAGACTGAACGATATCTTATGGTTTCCTCGCTGACATCTACTCTAAGATTTCTGTCCTTCGAATAAGTCCCTCAGATCGCCATGGCGGTTTCAGTTATTCCTTTGACGAGCCACTTTATCTTGATGTAGACAGGGTAGGATGGATTGAAGAGCTTGGCTGGAAATACAGCCACATGTCGTTTCTTAGATGCTGTATGACAGGACTGGTGAAAATCGGATTTTACATAAGGAGGAAAGGACTGAGACTAGTTTGATAGCATATTTTGGTTGCGATGATATGGAGCAAGCAAATTTGAGTGTCTTGCTCCAAACAACCAGAACGTGGGACTGCTTGTGTGGTAACTAAGTCAATGTTGAAAACAGCATTTCTACTAACGGAGTAAAACAAACTGACACACTTTATCAAAACATTCATTTAGGTTTTTTTGTGAATACTGAACAACAAGGTATTTAGTCGCGAAAGGAAACCGGGAACTCAAATCACGAATGTCCGTGCATCTTCAAGAGAGGAATAAATCAGAGGTGCTAACCTCCTAATAGACTGTAAAGCCTCAGGTCTTAATCTTTCTCATGTCAAAGGGCTACAAAGAACAGGAAAATCTAAAATTATCCGAAATGAAATGTCGCTACCAATCCGCAGATGTTTATGAAACACACTACCGTACATAGGGTTTTCAATGGAGACATCAATAAAGGTTCTAATACAGAAAATGAAACATAAAATCAATACAACAATTTATGACAATAACTTGGGACCACACAATGCCTATTATAAAACGGACAGATCAATATCATATATCATTAAAAGACTAAAGGCTATCAAGAAAGAAGCCCAGTTCATTCATACAAGCCTATGAAAGAAAAATGTCAAATCAATTTATCTTTAAGAAAAAGTATCTGGACAAGAGAATATACAAACAATTTGTATTTAAAAATGTTACAAAATGTTTAGATTAGTAACACGTTAGAAAAATAATTTTAGGCAGCTATTCGAATTTGAAGATTATTATGAAATTTTGACTTCTAAACTTTAATTTACCTTACCGCAAGTGCGATTATCATCACACAAATTCCAAACGGAAACTATCAGTTATTCTCACAATTGAATGAAAGAGAGCATCGTCAGTAAAATACTATATAAAAAAAAGAAACTGATGGAACAAGAATATTTACGATTAATATAATATTCGGATAAAAATAATAATAAGCAAACGAAATCTAGAGGAAAATAAATGGGACTAAAGAAGAGGGAGATAAGCACAGAGATTTGAGAGATTATTACCCAAATGGCAAGGATTATATAACAGATACGAAATAGAGCGAAACGAATATAAAATATTAGTAGAAGCAATTACAAAAGGAGAGTAAATGAGATAAATTAGAATTTATTAAAGAAAAAAAATTAATATTAATCTACTTGCAGCACAAAATTATCCATTCAGATATAATAGAAAAATATAGCCAAGAATGTCAGCTGTCCAAAATTCGTGAAGAAAGTAAAATATATTTTGAAACATTAATCGTTGTCAGCAATACAACAAGCAGTTACCCCAAAAATCATTATAAATTCAAAGAAAATGATGGCACATCTTCACATATCTTGCTATATAAAAAGATTTCAAACGGAGTTAATCCCGACACTCAAAATTGTGTGTATAAAAAGGTCACTGAAATAGTCACGCCGTGTGTAACTGGCATGAGGACCATCAGTCATGCTGTGTGTATCAAACTTGCATTTGCCCTATCAACCATTTTAGTAATTGGCATGTGCCCTATTACTCAAGCTGTAGATAATTGACATGTGTCCTATAAATCATGCTGTATGTAACTGACATGTGTCCTATCAGCCATGCTGTATGTAATTGACATGTGTCCTGTCAGCTATGGTGTATGTAATTGATATGAGTCATATCAGCTATGCTGTATGTAATTGATATGTGTCCTATCAGCCATGCTGTATGTAATTGACATGTGTCCTGTCAGCCATGCTGTATGTAATTGACATGTCTCCTATCAGCCATGCTGTATGTAATTGACATGTGTCCTATAAGCCATGCTGTATGTAATTGACATGTGTCATATTAGTCATGCTGTACGTAATGCTGTATCTTTCAAGCTGTATGTAATTTATATGTTTGCTATCAGTCATACTGTATGTAATTGGTATGTATACTATCAGTCATGCTGTATGTAATTGGCATGAGGATTCAGTCATGCTGTATGTAATTGACACATTTCCTATCAGTCATGGTGTACGTAATTGGCATGTGGACTATCAGTCATGCTGTATGTAATTGGCATGTGGACTATCAGTCATGCTTTATGTAATTTGCATGTGGACTATCAGTCATCGTGTATGTAATTGACATGTTCCCTATCAGTCATGCTGTATGTAACCGACATGTGTCATATCAGCCATGCTGTACGTAATTGGCATGTGGCCTATCAGTCATGTCGTATGTAATTGGCATGTTGACTATCAGTCATGGTGTATGTAATTGATATGTTTGTTATCAGTCATGCTGTATGCAATTGACATGTGGACGATCAGGCATGCTGTATGTAATTGGCATGTAGACTATCAGTCATGCTATATGTAATTGGCATGTGGACTGTCAGTCATGCTGTATGTAATTGGCATGTTGACTATCAGTCATGGTGTATGTAATTGGCATGTAGACTATAAGTCATGCTGTATGTAATTGGCATGTGCACTATCACTCATGGTGTATGTAATTGACATGTGGACTATCAGCCATGGTGTATGTAATTGACATATTTCCTATCAGTCATGCTGTATGTAATGGGCATGTGGACTATCAGTCATGCTGTATGTAATTGGCATGTGGACTATCAGTCATGCTGTATGTAATTAGCATGTGGACTATCAGTCATGCTGTATGTAATTGGCATGTGGACTATCAGTCATAGTGTATGTAATTGACACGTTTCCTATCAGTCATGCTGTATACAATTGGCATGTGGATTTAGTCATGCTGTATGTAATTGGCATGTGGATTATCAGTCATGCTGTATGCAATTGGCATGTGGATTTAGTCATGCTGTATGTAATTGACATGTGGACTATCAGTCATGCTGTATGTAATTGGCATGTGGCCTATCAATCATGCTGCATGCAATTGACTTGTGGACTATCAGTCATGGTGTATGTAATTGACATGTTTCATATCAGTCATGCTGTATGCAATTGACATGTGGATTTAGTCATGCTGTATGTAATTGGCATGTGAACTATCAGTCATGGTGTATTTAATTGGCATGTGGACTATCAGTCATGCTGTATGTAATTGGCATGTGGACTATCAGTCATGGTGTATGTTATTGGCATGTGGACTATCAGTCATGGTGTATGTAATTGGCATGTGGACTATCAGTCATGCTGTATGTAATTGGCATGTGGACTATCAGTCATGGTGTATGTAATTGGCATGTGGACTATCAGTCATGCTGTATGTAATTGGCATGTGGACTATCAGCCATGGTGTGTATAATTGCAATCGACGTTTTAAACATTAAGATAAGAAGGAGCAAAGTTATTCATTGAACAAAGTTTCTGAATAAATGAAAAGATATCCAAATGTTCCAACATGCAGACGATTGTGCAGATTTTATTTAAGATAAATATCTTTATCACACTTGCGAAAAATACTAATGCTTTGAAGAAGCATCGTGATAAAAAAAGAAACCGTTCAAAAGATTTCAAAAATAATGCGATAATAGAAATGGAACCATTCAGAATTTTTAAAGAAAAACATAATGAAAACCTGATAAATATTAAAGACAGAAACAGGATAAAAAGTCAGACAAAAAAGCATTATAAATGATAGGTGCAAGCGTCTGTAATACAATCATAGCCTGTATCCAGATTTTTTTTAAAAAACGAATGCTTGTCGATAACTTCTTCGCTCTTTTTTAAAAATCATCTTTGGTTATTGATTTTCTCTAATATATATATATATATATATATATATATATATATATATATATATATATATATATATATATATATATATATATATATATATATATTTGATCTAAATGTCTTCTTAATATTTACATTTGTCTCTCCTTTGTCTTAACCCATTTAGCCAGTCTATCTGCACCGCACCGATGGCCTAGTGGTTAGAGCGTCAGCATAGGATGCGGGGGGTCATGGGTTCGATCGTAGGTCAAGTCATACCAAAGACTTACAAAATGGTACTAAAAGCTTCCTCGCTTGACGCTCAGTATTAAGATGTTTTGTGTTAGGACTGGTCGGCCTGGTTGCAGAATAATGTGACTGGGTGGGACATCATGCTACATATCTGCGATATGATGTCCCCGTTCTAGACATCACTTTAAACTGCCACACTGCAGACATCGTAGCGATATGACTGAAAAATTGTTAAACGCTACGTTTAAAATCATAATCACATCACATAATAATCAAACCCAGTCGGTCTGTATTACCTTTAAAGGGGATTTTGACAAAATGCTCCATTACCCAACAGGTTTTCTCCTATTCATATCGTGAATCGGATTGTCATGAAAATGAACGGTTTTGTGTTCTTTGAATGTCGGATGGCAATAATGAAGCTGACAGACAAGCTGAAATTCTGAAACAAAAATGTACCAAATACTTCGCCAATGTAGTATGCCAGAAGATATAATTGAGTGGAAGGAAAGAAATATGACGCACATGAGAAATCGTCAGTGACGATGGTCATACTAAATCCGTTCTCATATTTACAGATTAAGCCATTTGATACCCATTTGATATTGCAATTTACCTTGGAATTTACCGTTTGTGGGGACATAACATTCATTCATGAATGGTGGACGAAAACTTTCATTCTCTTACTTGAATCGATCGGTTTATTTTCCTGCCAGTTTTATGTAATCCCCTTGATTATGCAGGAGAGGATTCTGAGCTAAATGAAAACCATTCGCGACTAAAAGAAATGACCCAGTTAAGCATAACATATTATTTGTCGACCTAAATTAAGAAAGGTCAGAACTAACATTTCAAGTCTACCTCCGGCACACATAACCCGTGGCGGATAGTTTAATTCCTGATATCGTGAATTCATATTTGGGGATAAATACTTCCTTCCTTTCGAAACGAATATATTTAGATAGGAACATAATTAAATCCGAGTGCATAGAACGTTTTTTGTGTCAATGTTTGGCAAGAAAACGGCAATGTTTCTACAGCCATTACAATCTACTCAATGGACAAATGCACTGAAATACGTTTTGATGATGTCGGTTTTCGTCATCACTATTGTGTTTGTATACCAAGCCATGCCGAAAACTATAGGCATGAGTTAAAGAGTACATCGTCCAGTCTTGAATACATATACTGACAGACTTAAACTGACTAACAATAGGGCATATCCAGCAGTACTTCATTTAATCACGTGATTATTGCGTCAAACGTGTAATTGGTGGACTGAACACAAAGGCAGAATTAAAACACCAGTTTATATCGAAATAATACAATTGTTTTAGTAGCATGAAGAATGCAAAAATATGCTTAATTCATTGCATTGAATCTTCAGTGTCGTTGATGAGAAAGTGTTGTTAATTTTGAAATTATTTTCATAGATTTTATTTAGCAACTTTAGTTTTGTGTCATCATGTATGGTCAAATAATGCGTCATGGTTTTCACGGTAATTCTGAAATTTCGGATCAATGTATTAAAATATATAGATACATTGGACAGAAAATGTTGGTAGGTCATTCTTTCTGTGAAACTAAAGATAAAAATAATATATTCGAAACCCATAAGGACACAATTTGACTATTGGTGAAAAAATTGTAAGGATCCAACGTAAAGTCAGACAGCAAATTTGAGAATCATTTTCCTTAACACATTCGGAATGCTTTATAAATCATAGAATCCGACCCCATCTTCAACATTATGATCATCGTTACCACATCGAAACTAGCAACATTCCGCCTAAGCAAAACAAAAGCAAAAACACCCCATCCACACCCAAAATATACCCCCCCCGGAAAAATACCCAAACAAAAGCAACACCAAAGAAAACAGTATGCTGAAGAAGATACGGTATTAAGATCGTACCCCCGTTCGCGTTGTTTTGTTTATCTTGGATGCTGATTTCGTCTTCATTACTTGCATTTGATACAAATGAGATACATATTTTCAAATTCTTTTGTTAGGCGTAAGCATGCTTTAATGGTTCAGATGCAGCAGCAGAGAGGGTGAACACACGTTTCTGCTGGAGACGTATTTATGAAAAGTAAAGGTTCCTACGAGGCCGCAAAATAATGTCGATAACGTTAAAACAAAGCTTCTAACCCTGATTCTATCTGGCCATGAGAGTTTCTCTAATTGGTTATTTTATCTTTGACTCTTTGTTTGTGTTTCGTTTACTCGCCGGGTCACTTAATATTGGTCGTTTACCCTCTCTGCTGCTATAATTAACCAAAGATTTTCTCCAGACCTATACGATATCTAGATCTTAGGTTATGTCAATTTATATTGTTATAAATCTGAATGGAACAGCTTGTGCTCTCGAAAAGAAGTTTTTAAACGTAATCATGTCCATGTCCCCTGAACACCAAGTAAAATAAATATTTTGTATGGTATAATTATCTACTCTATTAAACACAGCCAAGATATTACAGCTATCTCTGATCACCTTAGGTATTTGTGTATATCATTGTGTTACATAAATGACGTCAGTATTTATGTGTCTACCTCTGGAAATTGTTCTAGCTGGATTGGATTGTTTGTCCAGCATAACATCATCCTACACTACTAAATGATTGATACTTCCATCCAGATCATCTACAGATGGCGCTTCATCAATATCAGCAATACAATCAATAACGTCACTGTCTTCATTTAACACTTTTGTATTTTCATTAAAATCTCCATGCACTTTATAACATCGTTGATCATATATAGATGGTGCTACTAAATATAATTTATTCCACCTGAACAATCGCATTTTCAGATTAAGCAATAATTGTGTCTTACCAGATCCAGATGAGCCTATTATAATCATTCTAATATAATTTGGAAGTGCTGGATGGTGCCTTACTGGTTCTTACTTTCGTGTCGCTGAGAAATCAAACATATCCATATAATAAATAATATGAATTTATATTTAATTCGATGCAGAGCACACACATCCACCGTTGGTGGGACCAGTGGGTTGACAACGATAATATCAAAAAATAAAAGACGTGCAATTACAGGTAAATGTGTAAAATGTGATACATAAAGATATAAATTTATTCCATTGGCTACATGCACCAGTTAGAAATATCTTCCTGGATATAATTATTGAGGCCCTGGAACTCGATATATCCGACTTGATGATCAAGACCACCCCAAGATCAGGAGAGCATGCAGTAAATATAATTGATCAAAAATGTCCTGTTCATGATGCGAAAATGATTCTTGGGCTAAATTTTATACCAAATTAATCTCTCAAAGAAAAATTCGCTAGCTTTCTAGTAACATCTGCTATGAAAGGTAAAATAATGATAGGAACTGGTCTTTAATGTAATCTGTTGTTTTACCTCAACTACCACATCTATTAAGATAAACAGTCTTATGCCCGGCCACAGGATCATACACATGGTGCAGATGACAAATTTGATATTTAATTTTTTTTGTAATATATTTCCTTAATTTCAATGTTGGCAGATTCAGAATAATATTTTCTTGTTTTATTCTTATTGAACCAGACTGAACCTTACCAAGTAGCGGTTTGAACAAATCCGTATATTTTTATTTATATAAAACGAATCCGTAGAATATCTGACAGCGTAACGAGGAAATATATTCATCAACACTATATTTATAGAAACGTATGCTTAAATGGGTAAACTGCAGTGAGTCGCCATCAATATTGCTCACGATCGTACCTAGTTTGGTTCCATCTGATAAATAATCATTACATCGGTTTATAAATGTGTTTCATCCGTTGTATCAGCGATTAGAAAATCGAGTTCATTATGGTACATAATCAATCTTGTACAGTGTCGCTTTTAATTCTATTATCTTTCTACCAAGACCTTTGTAAGTTTCTCATCGTGTTCGTCCCTGCATTTACTTATATTATTAGTAATTTTAAGAATGTCATCTTTATTAAGATCAAAAAATTCTTGCCTAGCATCATCAATATTAAATATATCCGGTTCTGGTAATCAATCTTGCTTCTGTAAACGATACGATATAATCGCTTCATTTACCTTCAATGATATTAAAATTCCAACATCAATCATACATATGAGTAGAACTATTGAAATCTAGCATTTTTCTGAAAAATGTTTTCCAAAGCAAGCATAAGTAACTGGGTGAAGATTTTCTGTAAACTCAAAAGTCTATGCAGGCGAATACGGTTAAGTCAAACTATGGTAAAGGTCCGTTTATAAAAACTCTGGTCATCTCATGTCATGGATGTCAAAATCTCTTAAAGTTTTTAGAACATTCTCCGCATCCAAGAAGACTCCCAGGATAAATGCTACTGTTTCAACTGAGATCACCTCACTGTAATCATATTTCGTATTTTATAACATACCGTGTCCATATTATATACAGCTTTTCTGGACGTCTTCAAGAAATTCCGATCGTGTCGGTTTCCATGAATTTTTTTTCATGAGTGAAGTGAGTCGCAACTGAGGAAACAGTAAAACAACTATTCAGTGATTGTCCGACTTTATCAAGATCAAATCAAATGCAGCTGAACTTTCCACAGTCAGTGGGAGCTAGATTTGATCTTGACAGAATATCAGAATATAAATTCAGTGTTTCGAAGCATTGATCTAGCTTTAACGAATAAATATATAACTAATCATATTCGTGAAACCAAGAAAGAATTTCGTGATGATAGTGCTGCTCCTGTGTAGTCAACTTTCATAATTGGAAATGTTGTCATGGTAATCAATGAAAAATAAGGAAGCCAGTAATTTTCAGCTGGGATCAGCATATTAATTTTATGTTCCCCAATCCTGCTACATACTAGTCGTGGATTGACTTAGCAATATATTAGCCTCGCATTAGGAAAGAATCGTATGAAATTGCCAAATCTCGAACCACGGACCTTGAGTATGACAGTCCTACGCTTATACCACTAGACAACAAACCTTTCTTACATATACATATTCAAAATGTTATTTTATAGGTAAACAACATTTAAAAAATTAAGTACGATCATCACATACTGAATGTTAATTATAAATATTATAGAACTGCAGAGTGCATTTACTTCATTTTTAAACATAATTCACAAAATATACCATATAAAATGAACAAACATTGCATTTTCTGCATGAGTTGTCGTTCGTTTAAGGTCAAAATACGTGTTTCGAGCTAAAACTAATAATCTTGAAAAGCGTAAACTGAAGTAAATTTAAGGCTATTGGAGTCAAAAAGTGTATCAGTATCTCTCCCTGTTACAAATTTCCTGGTCACTAAAAGCTAATTGTTTACAAAGAACAGATGAATCCCTAAATAATTATTTTGAAAACGATATATTTTGTATATAAAGAACCTCGATTATACGTGACATGCACGGCAAGGGAGATAATCGTTAATTGCTCTGCAGAGACCGAGGACAGTTATCGGGCTTCATTACGTATTCAAACACCAGTGGAAAACAATGGGTAAAACTATAATTTTTATCAGTGTTTCGAGAGAAAATATATAATTTTTCTATAATAATGGGCAGATAGAGACTGTAATTTATAAAATATTATTTTATCTTTGATATGTCAAAGAATATAAAAGCAATTTTTATTTTATTACCCAAATATATTGTCATAAATAAATTTCAGAATCAGATTATTTTTTGTATTATATCAGGAAATATTTACTCTTTCGATGAGCGTATATACGGACTAAAATTCAGCGATTCACTTTTAAATCAAGGATGTTTCCGACCTGGTTTGTGAGTTTGAAATGCATTCTTGATAAGAACTGATTATGTACACGTATATACAATTGATTATTTGGCTCATACAATAAAAAAATCCGGGTAGAGTTTGAACACTGAATGAATACAAGATGTATCGTTGTTGAGTCTGATTGGATTTTTCAAGATATGCTTGATAATTACCATCAACTGCATCCCATACTAGATTGACTGCGATCGTTGATGTTATGTTAACAATACCAGATGAGATATGGCGACCTGTACTATATGGATCATTATTATATCTAAGAACGGTTGGTGGCGGGATTAATTTTCTCCATGAATCATATATTCTTTTAAAATGTTTATCAATAAGATCATTAACTAACTTATTTAACTCTCCATTATCAAATCCAGGTATTATAAATGTTGATAGTTGTTTTCTTGTGGATTTCGAAATGTTTAATAAGAAATATTGTTGTGAACAAATGATAGACTGGAAGATTCTGAACTGTATCATTTTCATTAACTATGTAACCTGTAGCATATGTAGTTCTGGACGGGGTCACTAATCTTTATTTCTGTTAACAATAATATAATTCTTGAACTCTAGGTCTGAAGCAACTTGATTCAAATATTGCATTGTTTCAATTGTTTGATTTTTTTAAATCATCGTTGTAGGAATCATTAATGCTTGAAAGTAAATTTTGTAGATTAATTAATACACATTTCATGTTCTAATTTAATTGTATTAGCATATGAATTTATTTAATCAATATCAAGTATTATTATTATTATTCCACCTTTTGCACCATCAATTGCTTTTGTAAAATAGATTTCATTTGTATCTATATAGTGTATAACTCTATTATCATCAATGTAGTGTTGCCATGGATAATCATCTGTTACTTTTCGACATTCTGGAAGTTTTATAATTTTTTAAAATCTATGCTGAAATCGGATCGATGTGGTTCTGGTGGTCCTATATAAATCGGTGCAACTTCAGGCCAACCCAACATAGATCTAATAGAACTTTGATAAATATCTACAACATGATCAGGAAAATTTATTTCAATTGCCGCTGATAATGTTGGTTCGTTAACAGTAATTGCTATTTTTATTTTTATCCTGTAATGGATTAAATTCCGCAATGCAATTCTTTATATGTTCTATTTGATAACTGCCAGTTGAAGTACTTGCCAATCAGAAGTTTCCACAGTACCATTTGTACTGGGTTTATTTTTATTTGCAAATACTAATGTTATTTAGTTGTAATCCACAAAATGGTTTTGATCTAATATTAGGCCAACTATAATAAGCCCTCTATTGTGCTAGGGTTGTTCATTTTCGCTGTTGGAAAGTTAACGCTAAACTCAGGATTGGTCGAACTTAATGATATCATAGTAGTTTTCAACGGTAACGATCTGAATTTTTTTTTATCCCTTTTTGCCTTGGTTATCGTGAGTGACTGAGTTACCAGAATCGCCTTTGAATGCTTCATCGTAGGCTTTCATTATCGTTGAGAACTCATCATCGGATATTTTAAAATCATTTTAGATACAACGAAATATTCGACAATAGTTTAGAATTAGCTGTTGCTACTGTATGCAATTTCATTATATAATTGTGCAATTGTAGTATTTGTGCATGTAGTTATCTTCTTAGCGATAATACTGAAAATACTTGCGATAGTCGCTGAAGTTGAAACAACAATTGTTTATACTGCAGACGCTGTCATTGTTATTGTTCATAATAATAATAATAATAATAATAATAATAATAATAATAATAATAATAATAATAATAATAATAATAATAATAATAATCCGGTTCCAGCAATAAGAGCAGAAACTGAGTAAACAATTTTATCAATGACAACCATACGTCTGCGATATTTCTTACTTTTGATGTATAATCGGTAATGATATTTTTAGCTTGGTCAGACATTCACATAATTGATTATATCTATGACGTTGAGCATCGATGTGGAGGGGTCCCTGGCTGTGATTCATTATACATAATGACATTGTCATTAATTAAGGAATGTCAACGTAAATGTTTCTTTGGTATTCCGGATTAGCATCACCAGCAGAGGATTATATTATACATTCGGTGATTATGAAGTGGACGCAGCAATTGCATGGTCAGTCTGTATAACCATGTTACTTTTGAGGTATATTCGAGAGTGTTAATTTGTGGTGTTCATGTCGATGATCCGACACTGTTATGCACAAGATATTTTATCTGATTGTGAGGAATTTTAAAAAGTTTAATTTTAGAACAATATTAGAAATTTTACTGAAAATATCGTTATGTTTTGTGCTGATATCAGCGAGTTTTCTGTCAACGGTTGGTACACTTCCAAAAAATTCATTATTGGTTTCGTTCACCTTTCTGCGAAAATTTAAAATTTACCTACATAATTGGTAAAAACCAGTTTTGATTGTAATCATTTCCTCATTGATCGTTTTTAATGTCATCGTCATCGGGATATTTCTATCATCGACGTATTTTTTCGATGCAGCGTCAAAATCAGATTCTAGTGTTCTAACATCATTAATTCCATTGTTATTCATGTTGAGAAATGCACGCATTATACCACCGTTGGTTAATATGTACTTAGCTTCTTGATCATCGACGCATTTGTTTTGTTGCAGCGTTATTATCTGCGGTTGGGTTTGCACAGCTTGAAACTTTATTTCGATTCATAATATTGTCGCCGGTGAATGAATCACCAGCTTTCTTGATATAATCATTGACTAACTTACCGGAATCTTGTATTTTACCTTGATCAGTAAAAGTAACGATATTATTAACACCTGCGGTAGAAATTCGTACAAGTACCTCTGATAGTTGTACATTACTTGTCATTAATCGTCCTTGTTTATCCTGAAAAAACAACGATTTCATTTTCATCCACACTTTTAATATTTAATAAAGCATCGATTTAATTTCTGAGCTGATCAAGAGTTGCATATTTAGATAGATCACCCTTCTGCTAAGCTTTACCATGAGAAAGTCTTACGTAAATATCTACCATTATATTTACTAATGTCTGTTTAAATGTGACAACGTAGTATACCGTTCAGTAGTGAACGCGTGCACGACTTTATGAGGTTGTTATGTTGATTTTGATACGACATCAAGTGCATTAAGTACTTCACGACCATATATTGGTGGATCAGTTAATGTTTGTGTTGGTAATGTTGAATACCAGATTGCAGGAATGCTACGCGTTCCCGTGCTATCATATTCTAAAAATTCTTTTGGTGGTGCTCGTCCATACGAATCTAAATAAATAATTCCACTTAGATCAAATACATTTCCAGAGTTTTTATCGAGATTAATAATACCAGTTTCAATATTGTTAGGTTGTTTTGATAATTGATGACGCATAAAAACACATCTGAATTTTTTTTATTTTAATTTTTCAGCAGCATCAAGTAAATCAAAATAAGACAAAGGTTATATCAGTAAACTGTCCCGGGAAGTCTAGACCCTTTCCGTACCATGAATATGGGATCCCTGGCAATCTCAGGCCTTTTCCGTGAACGGATCGTCCCTTTTGTTTGTAAGATTTTATTCCATGACCCGTTGCTTTCTTTAATCCCTTAACAGCAACAGTTCCAACAGCACCTAACGCAGCTGCTTTTGCAACAGCTGGGGCTACAGTGGCTATTAATGCTGGTATAGCTGCGAGAAGTGGAAATATACCACCAGTCTTAGCGATATCTTTGATAGCGTCCGCATAAAGATTAAGTTTTTCACCTTTATTTGATTTTTGGCTTCATTGAAGTTTCTGAATTGACGTCCTGATAACGATAATTTATTTGCACCGCTCATCTGTTCTTTTTTAGCGATATATTTTTCCAGAGTTATTTTTTATACTGATTGTAGCTTTCTAATCTGACTAGGAGTCAGACTGACACTAACATGTTGATAAGGCATTATATTATTCATAAACGATCTAATTACATGTTTGGAAATTATTTACATATTTTCTACTGAAGCGTCAATAACTCATTCGTCCACAAACACCTTCATGTAACATCGATTTATCGCTGATATAACGGTAATTGCACTATAGTTAGCAATAGATTCTTTTGTCATACGAGCTAGAAAATGTATATTAACTACTGATTGTCTTGTTAAATCTAAATGTTCTAGCTGTGATATTTGTAAACCAGTATCAATGTTTTGATTACGGCCCATAAACAACATAAGACGATGATATGCACGTGCTGCATGATTTTGATTGAAATTCAGTAATATATCCTCGGATGGTTCTTTATGTCCATTTATCCGTAATTAAACCTCAAAAACACCAAGATTGTCAAATATAATAATACTGTGTAACTGCAAGTTTACTCGTGCAGCATCTTATAATGGAATAAATATATGTCGCGGTGCAGAAACGTCTTCCTGAGAAGCTTTTGCTATGTAAATAAACCGTTAATGTTACTTTGTATAGAATCTGTGGTCATCGTTAACCATTATAACTTTGATTTACCACCTTGATTCAAATATGATAGTAACCGATCTTCTTCAGATATTGTTGGAGTAATCTCTGGCATCCACAATGAAAGCTTTGTAAGAATTACTCTACCAGCATCACCAATGGGTCTCTAGATTCCATCACCGTCTGTGGTCTTTCGTACTAGTACAACTGTATGTTTAGTTTCTTTCTGACATTTCTACAGAGTCCAAAGATATGTGATAGTGGAATTGTGCATAAACATCCCCCGTTACCTTTTAACATTGCTAGACGTGCTGCAAATCATAAGTTGAATTCTGGATTAACACTGTGCAATAACGGAAAGTCTGCAGCAGGCCGGGCTACCATTCCAGCTGGTTGTGGATCGGATACAGTTTCCCATGGCGCTTGTATTAAATTACACTGTTTATTGTCAGGAAAATCAATTATATTCTTTGCAAACATCAGTGTTGGACGAGATAATCTTGAATAATTATTTTTGTATCTTGCAAGACCAAGTATCGTGTATCGTTGTGGCAACGTCTTCGTCTTTATGAATTGATTCAATATTTTTTCCGTCAATCATGTACGTAGCGCAGTCAAAAACCGGCATAATACCATTATTAACAAAACCAATTCTAATATCAGCGGCGTATTCAGTATTATCTGTTTTTATAATTTCACCTTCAACCTCAATAAATGTTTCAGCGAGTAAGAAATATATGCTTGTATCCTGAACTTGAAGTTCAATTTTCCCACGCTGATTTGGAATTCGTGCTTCATAAGAATAATATTGATAAGCACGCACAGATTCATCTTTGAGTACTGGTGTATCCATGTCGAATGCTGGGTCAGACATAAGTTTGAACATCTTTAATATATTTGTTATCGTACAACAGGAAGACCATTTCGGGAAGTGAGACCACGTCCTGCTATCAGACTAGCGGTTATGTTTTTTATTTTTCTAATAATGGTACATCAGCCAACTCTGCCTGGTTTTGATTCGCAGCTTGACTTATTATTTTACTATTATTTGCGGGCATTAATTCAGTGCTGGCCAGTTTCACTGTGGATTTCTTTTCACTCTGCTGAGGTTTTCGTCGTATACATCTTGCTAGTCTATCCTTGATTGCAGAGAATACTCTACTACCATCATCACCAACAGAAACAATACCTTTCTAACAAACAAACATCAGTAGCTTTCATTCCTAGTTGCTTTGCAATCGGTATTGCTTTTGGGGCTAACCTTTTAAATAGACCCTGAACAACATCACCGAGTCCATCTCCGAAGGTCGTTTTATATACTGGTAATCGTAAATCTAATACCCTGACCATGCTTGGTCCACGATAAACATTATGTATAATCATCTTACTATAGCAACTATATATAGTTGTATCTAATCACTGTGGTAGTCATCAGCAATTTCATTAATTAGGGATCGATAAACACCAATATCCAACTGTAAATAATCGTTTATAGATATCAGCTGCTTCATTAATTATTTTCTGGGAAGTATCACCCGCTCAATTTCCTTCAATGAGGCTTTCTAATCGATTTACATCGTCAATGACATTATTAGGACATGGAGAAAGACCATTTCTTGGATAGTAAGACCGTGTCCAGATGAATTGCTAGAAGAGACGTCTGTCCGCCATATTCTTCTTCCTCATCAGTTTTTTTTTACATGGTTTAGGAGATAGAATTGGTATTCGTGATTTTGGATATTGTTGCTCTTTACGTTCTCTTTCTTCTTCTTTTGTTTGTTTTTCTGTTCTTCACTTTGTTTTTTCTCTTCTTTTCTTGATTGGATTAATTATCAATTTTATTTATATAATCCTGATTTTAGCTTTTTCAATATCCATATGTATGCGATACAATGATTGTTCGCCACTACTTACGAGTTTTAATATAAATAGCGTGTTCAGGTTTCATTAATTTAACTCTTTGACTACAACTATCCACAGTAAATGTAGCTAACTGTTGTATGTCTTGAACATTATTCTTAATTACTTTAACATTATCTTCATTAAATTTTTTTAACAGTTCAGATTTACTTATTGCATGACTCTTTTGTTTAGGGGCTGGTGCTTCAGCGCCCTGAGGTACTTGCAGTGGTTGAGTAGAAGCTATTTCGGCTGAAAGTACTCTAAAAATCTTTTTGTTTTGTTAGTTATTTCTGCTATTTTTCCAGCTGCTTCAGCGGTTTTCTCAAACGCAGAAAGAAGACATTTAGTGGTTTCTGTAATATATTTAAATAATTGTTTTGAAGCCTCTTCAAAGCAACTTGAGATTCCTGACGAGACTGTAGTTGCTGCTTAACAGAATCACGAACAGACAAATATTTTTTTTTAATTGCCTTTAAATGCTCTCGAGCTAATTTAGCTGAATGTGGTTCTCCAGTATTCATTATTGATAATATTTATATTTGATCCGGCGAGTAAACGAAATACAAACAAAGAGTCACAGAAAAAAACAACCAATCAGGGTTAGTAGTTGAATTTTTCCACCTGTATCGGCATTTCAATGGTACGTATCTGGCCTCTTGTGCGGAGCATCATGGGAGACCACTTTTCCAGGCTACTTGCTTAGTTTATCAAAAAGTGATATTAGTCCTGTTTTACAAAGACAGATAATCAGACAGATAAAATTCAATCACATTTCTGGGAGAGTTCATACAGTTCACAAACCCTTGAATGTGTGATGATTGGTCCCATACAGGAAGAATAAACCATGAAAATGTCGTTAGATTGTTTTCAACATCATCGATTTTATCACATCAGTAGCAGAAGCAGAAGCAGTAAAAACAACAAAAACAACAATCGTGGACAATTCATCCCGACAAAAATATAATGTTCTTTTTTTAAACCAGGTTGTCGTGGTTTAACGTGCGATTGAGATTCTATCGGAAATTTTAGTCGCAACAAGGCGCAAGTAGATGTGGATGATTTTACCCAGCAGTTACATTGTTTATCTTTTCTCATGTCGTCGCTGAAATATACCAACGGTAACGATAGTAGCAGTAGTGGTTACACCAGCACGAGCTACAGCAGCAACAACAACAACAACACATTTCAACGTCTTTTAATTTTATTTTAATTTTGTCATACATAGTGACGTTGTCAAATGAATGGTTCGATCTTATTAGCCGTTTCTTCTATGATTTTTGGAACACTATTTAAGGTATGTTTGGGTAGGGGGCACAGAAAAAAGTTATTTGATTTATAACTCTTATAGCATAAAGAATGTTAACGTACATTTACGTGTATTTCACTTGCTTTGTAAGACATTTAGTTTGCCTCACTATTATGAAACTAATGTGCTTTCTGATGCAGGCAGCTCTACTTAGTGTTGGGGAAATATAGTTCAAATAACACAATGTACACTAGCTTGGCCTATCCTTGAAATAAAGAAATTAATTTTCACGGTGTATGCGTTAAAATGTATGAAAAAGCATTTATGAAATTTAAAAATAAATATATTCTTTATAATTTATATTTTAAGTTTTGGAAGTTCAAATAGCTGTGCAGAGCTAGCACTTTTCTTTAAGATTTACACCAGCAATATGGTCTAGATCCGTTATCTCAAACCCAAATAAAAGACTTATTCTTATATCAAATACAGAAAACTCATCGTTGTACCACCGATATACATATTAATTTTCTTCATCTTCTCTTTTCATTTGTCTTAGCACAAAAAATGTATAGAACACTCTCAAAACTGCAAAATACCAAGCTCTGAAAATTGTCCCATTATTTCAATTATCATTGGGTCTAGAAGTAACCATGAAAATCTGGTGGTATATAAAAGCCTTGCTTTCATTTATAAAATAATTGTGCTATTTTCTGATTCATGTGTTTCCTTTGACTGGAATATGTAAGAAATTAAATACTCAGAACTATGGAGATTACCCCTTGAACCAATTTAAGATAATCAATCCTTTCATTGCCCATTTTCCTCTTATTGAAAGTAATATCACGACGCAACTGTTACCCTCTTAAATATAAAGTATCTGGCGCAAGCTTTCTCACGTACCCACTTTAGCCGAGCCCAAGCCACACAGAGGTGAGAAGGCAGTCATAAGCAAATGTTAGCGTTTTAGACCACTCGGTCACTGGGACGTGCCACATTTTTTCAGGGAAAGTAAATAAATTGTATGCCTTTAGCAGGAAACTCTATCAATGTTTATGTAACTCTTCGTCTTTGTTCCAAAATTAAGGCATTATTGACTCATTTATCAACTCAAAACTAACCTAACCCCTGGATCAAGCGAGAACTTGAAAAATTTGGATGCATTTAGACATTATGCTATTGCAGACTACATGTAGCAACACTTACCTCTGAAATAAAGTAAAGGGATCAATTGTGTAGAACTATTGCTTTGGACTCTTAGTATACTGTGTGTCCATCGAACTCATCGGCGTAGTAATAATTTACAAAACTGCATCGTTGTTAGCCATATAACAGAGGCGCGATATTAATGGCATGGTGCAAAGTGGGTGAAAACGTCTGCACAGGCAGTTGTGTGGTTTCCCTGCATCATTGGGAAGCAGTTTTATTTTTAGAAGAGGATGTTCCGAACGATGAGAAGTTATGACGTTATCGTTCCAGGGGTTCCGATTGTAATCTTGAATGAAGATATATATATATATATATATATATATATATATATATATATATATATATATATATATATATGTATATATATATATATATATATATATATATATATATATATATAAACTGAACAATCTGTTACTTCTTAAAATGTTAACCGCTAAGGTGGCCTAGTGGTTAGAGCGTCCGCTTCGGATGCGGAAGGTTTGGGGTTCTATCCCCGGTAGAGTCATGCCAAAGATTTACAAAAATTATACTAACAGTTGCCTCGCTTGACGCTCAGCAATAAGAGGTTATTGTTAGGACTGGTCGGCCTGGTGTCAGGATAATGTGACTGGGTGGGACATCATGCTACATGACATAATCACATCACATCAACTCTTAAAATGTTATGTTGCATTTGTCTTTTTTAATTGCATTGTAAAGATAGATGTGCATTGTAGCCTTGGTATGTAAGTACGTATGCCTGGAAATATAATAGCATTATGACCAAAAGGAATTCGTACTTTTAGTCAGCATTTAAAACGATAAACATCATGTAAAGGACATCAATAGGAAAAATGGCCGAAATAGCTCCAATACTTATTAACCATAAATTTGTGTTATTCTACGTAACATCTTTCCTCAAACTGCTAAATTTTTCAGTTGATTAATATATTTTTGAAGATAAAATTAAAAAAATGCATGAATTCGAAAGACATTTCTAAGTTTACGATCATTTCCGCATGTTTGAATTATTAGTCCAATACGTCCAACGAAAAGTGCATAAAATGCACATAATATTCGCATGTGTGGATATATGCATACAGCTATTCCTAGAGGCACTTATACGTATATACGTATGTTTGTGTGTGTGTGTGTATATATATATATATATATATATATATATATATATATATATATATATATATGGTGTGTGGGTGTGGGTGTGGGTGCGTTTTATACATACATGTGTAAATAAGTAGCTCCGTATTTTAACAACATGATTCGAAAACAAAAGAGCGTGTACACTGTGTTAGGATGAGGCACCTTCACAGTATACACTGGTGCAATTACTCGATCATATACACACATGTATTTTTGTCGTTCTTTTCGGTTCTCCTAAATAGTGTCAAATAGTCGGAGATAACATTTACCTGACATTGTATGTATAGTAGACCTACAGCTAGATGCTTCCCATTGATGTCTCAGTGGTGGTAGTGGGTAGGTGATCTTTATTGGATATCATCCAAATGATAAAGTTGGCAGATAATTAGATTTGGATACCGTTCTGACTTATTATACATTCGGGATTAGAATAACAGCTAATACTACTCTTTTATACATTTAAAAATAAATGAATGGAGTACAGTTTGCATGTGAGATGTGAATGGAATCTTTCTTATTTAGTGTCAAAATTCAACTTTCATAGAATAGTCCCGCATTTAGTAAAACTTTATCAGCAATGCACCTATCTACAACATATATACTCACCTACCTACCTGCCTGCCTTTCTATTTAACTACTTACTTGCCTGCCAGCTTGAGTGCATGAATGTCTCCCATTCTTCATATTCCCTTATTTACCTATATACTTCGGATTCGGCTAATGTGGGTAGGTTAGGAATCTAGCCAGTAGCTTCACGTGGATAAGTGGTTCTTTCCGGGGGTTTTCCCGAGTTCTTCCTCCACGTTTTATACTGGCCACTATGTATAGCCTATCTTGTGCTAAAAATGGCGTTAAACCCTACAACAACAAAAGATCTGTATATTTTTTACTTACCTATTTATTGACAACTTACCATAGCCTACCTATCTACCGTCTTCAACTTTTTACCTTGTTTGTCCGTCGAGTCGACGAAGACCACTCTAGTCATCACTGAGTTGGACGGGCTGGTTATGTTCTGTGTGTGCGTAGGTGACTAATAAGGCCAATCCTTGCACGGAAAGTTCGGTTGCAGAATGGACATGGGATGAGTGGGACATCTAAAGGAGGGTTGCTGCAGCGTGCTTTTCTGGCTTTCCGCTGCAGCTCTGCAGCTGCTGTCCTGCTAGATTCGCACATCTTGAAGCCTTTGTACAGGTAGGTACTCCAAGTGACTCGATCGCTGGCTGTTTGATCCCATAAGTCAGGATTGATGTTAAACGCTTTCAATGCAGCTTGCAAATTGTCATTGAAGCGTTTCTTCTGACCTCCATGAGATCGCTGTCCTTGCTTTAGCTCTCCATAGAAGAGTTTCTTAGGCAGCCGATGGTCTGGCATTGGTACAACATGTCCCGCCCAGCGTAGCTGGGACTGCATCAGAATGTAGTGGATGCTGGGGAGCCCTGCTTGGGCGATTACCTCGATGTCTGGGACCTTTTCCTGTCACTTGATGTTGACGATTTTCCTGAGATTTGTGGTGTGAAAGAGGTTCAGTTTCCTGGCATGACGTTGATACACCGTCCAAGGCATAAGTAGACCA